>APFE031614512.1:53322-115279 GCA_000404065.3 Pinus taeda | reverse complement strand
ATAATAATAAAGGAAGAAAAAATTGGGAAAAACTAAAAAAAATAAACATTTTAAAGAAAGAAACAATTTAAAACACAACTAGAAGTTAACGCATCAACAAAACTCTGATGACCCTATTTTCACCAAAATTTTTCTTACTTTACATAATATGAACCATAGAAACCTATATGAAAAAATATAGATTTACGGAAAAAAATGATAAAGCGCCTGACCTAAAAGCAACATGTTAAATAAAAGACTTTTATGAAAAATTAGAATAAAAAAGTTAAAGAAATGACAAATCTTATGAATTTTTTATGAATTTTATATTCAAAGATGATGACATTTTAAGTTTTTTTTTTTTTTCCAAAAAAATGATTAAGATAACATTTAAAGTAAAAGTAACAAAAAAAATATTAAAAAAATAGAACATACAATTTTTAAAACCAATAAATAAAAAATAAAAAATAAAAAAGAATCCTCAATAAAAAAGTACAATCATTAAAAGTTAAAAAAAAAAAAATACAATATAACAAAAATCTAAAAAAACCATGACACATTTTTCTAATTAACCAAAAATAACAATTGGAAAAATAAAAATAAAAATAAATAAATAAAATGAAAAACTATTAAAAAAATATTAAAAAATAACAATTAAGAAAAAAACATAAAATACAAATAAAAAATAATAATAATTAGCAAAAAAACATGTTAAAAAAAAATAAAAATTAAAATTAAACATTTGAAGAAAATTAAAAACGTTTAAAAAAATTATATTAAAAAAAATCAAACTAGTGTGAGCCCTTGGCCATGGTTGTTGGGGAGCTACTTGCAGCTACCTCACCCTCCTAGTACTCAGTCGAGCAACACACTGGTCGGTAAGTCGATTCCAGTAATCGACTTGCTACCAAGGTTGTAAGGACCTGCAGTTCGTGCGACGGGTAGGACGCACATCCGGTGCGAAGTGGTGAGCCGTGGCTAAGACAAACAAGTGAGCTATGTAAAATGCGCATGGAGAAGGTTGGTTGGGAAAGTTTATACTATGGGGATGAGCTGGGCAAGTCACCCACAAGCCGACATGATGGACTTGCGATGTGGACGAGTTTAGCTGGGCGGTCCCATGTGATGGGCGAGCCGACCCAACCTTTGGACGAGTTTTGCAAGTGAGGAAGGCATCGGCTGGACATGGTGAATGAGTCGACCGGGTGGCATGACTTACCCAACCACCATATATATGGATGGTGCGGTTGGAGAGTTGGACATCAATCAATCAATCAAAGTGAATCAACAAACAACCATTCGAACGAGCCATTGGATGAGCTTGAGGTGCAAAGTGCAGGTGGAGGAGCAGGCGTAGAGGTGCAGTCGAATTGTAGGTTGAGGCACCTGCCCATTAGGTAGACTCGCATGGACTAGACGAGTTGAACGGGTTTGGTTGGTGACATGGGTGGAGGGCCACACGAAGGCGCGCCTACCCGCGGTTGACAATCCGAGTGGAGGGCCGCATGAAGGCATGCCTACCCGTCAGTTGTGACACGAGTGGAGGGCCGCACAGAGGCGCGCCCCCCCCGCAGTAGGAAATAAGGGTGGGGGGTGCACGAGGCGCCCACCCGTTGGTTAAACGTATGGGTGGAGGGTTGCACGAAGGGGTCTGCCTGTCGGTCGGTTGTGTGCATGGGTGGAGGGCTGCACAAATGCGCCCGCCCGTTGGTTGGAAAGCTCGAGTGGAGGGTGAATGAAGGCACCCGCTCGATAGTGCGAAGGTGAAACAATGAACTTGGGTAGGGGTGAAATGAAGACGCCCGCCCGTGGTTAGAGTTTCGTGTGAGGCTGCACGAGGTGTTGCCAGGTGGAAAAATTCGGCTAAGTGTGTGACCACCATGCAAGATGTGCACGAGGTGGGCAACTCGTTGGCAGGACAAGAAGTCCAAATTTTGGCTAAGTATGAAACTTAGGGTTTCCAAGGTATAATTGTAAAATTGTAAAAGTTGAAAATATATTGAAATCGAGCAGACTCATGTTCAAGGAGTTGCCCCTCCCTTTATACTGTTGCAATTTTTGTTGTTTATGTATAACTGTTGTGGATAATGAATGTGTATGGGTGTTCATTAGTATAAAGGCTAATAATAATACTTGGTGAAGAAAATTAAACTAACTATTGAATATTAAGGCATAGTCCATGAACATTATTATTGGTGAAAAGAAAGTGTTCGGTGGCGCTGCACCTCACTATAAGTGGTTGAAAGAGTACCGCAGGTGTGGGGGCATGATAGGTGGTATTAGAACGATGATCAGGAAGATGATCAAGTTAACGACGAAGTGTTGATCCCACTGCACTATCGTGACAAGTGGTATCAGAGCAGATTATGAGAGCAAGGTTACTCGTGTTGAAGTGTTGAAGCTAATTCAAGGTTGAAGAAGCATGATGAAGTGATAAAGGAAATAGGTACTTGCAGGTGAAGGAAGTCGGTTTCACACACAAGTGAGACAAAAGTTGGTTTGGTTTTGCAGGGAACTTGTTGAAGCTGGTGGATGGTCTATACTAGATCACAAAGAAGGAAGTTGTTACCAGAAATGGCAAGTGAAGCTCATGTTGTATCAGGTGAATCTAGCCACAATGTGATTGAGGCTTTCATAGAAAGCATATTGGAAAGAATGGAGGAATTGGAGTCTTACTGGATGACGAAGATGAACTTGGTCACGAAAGATCAAGAAGCCAATTTGAAGGTGAGGGAAGAACTCGATGAACTCTAGACTCAGCATGAGTACATTGATCTTAAGTGTACACAACTTGAAGATGAAGTTAAGGAGATTGGAGAAGCAAGAGATCAAGGTTTGGCAGAAATCTTGAACTTACAGAAATCTCTTGATGAAGCCAGAGATGAGATCGCAATGTTGAAGAAGGTCGTGAGGCATAACTTAGGTGGAGGAGTGTCTCATGTGAAGATCAAGGAACTAGAATCTTATGATGGTATAAGAACTAAGAAGACTCTTGGTAACTTTCTTTGGGATATGGAGCAATACTTGGAATGCTTGGGTCTATTCAATGATGAGACAAAGGTGAAGGTAGCTACTCAATACTTAATTCCTGACGAAGGATGCTCAAACATTGTGGCGAAGGAGAATGGATCAGATTGCCAATGGCAGTGCTTATGACATAACTTCATGGGATGACATGAAGAAGGCTTTGTAGACCCACCTCAGTCCTCAGGATGAAACATGGGAAGCAAGGATGAATATAAAGTTTATTAAGAAGATAGGGAACCTACAGACATATCAGCAGGAGTTTGCAAGTGTAGTTCTAGAACTTCCTGACATGGCAGAGAGGGACAAGGTGTTCAACTTCATTATTGGATTGAAACCTTGGGCTCACAATGAAGTGAAGAGGCAAAAAATTAAGACACTTGAGGAAGCTTTTACTGTTGTGGATCATTTGGTGGAGCATTATGACAAAACTTCTGATGAGAAAAAGAAGAAGTTAGATAAGCTGAAAGAGAAGAAGAAGGATGATGCTTTGAAATCAGATGATAAGACGAAGATGAAGAAACCTTTGAAGAGTTGGATATGTGTTGAACCACACACGGTGAAGAATTGTCCTTCAAGACCAAAAGTGGTTGCTATTGCACAGTCTAATACAAAGAAAGAAGAAGCTTCTATGGGGATGATGCATATTCTTAGAGTTGCTGCTGCTACGGAAGTGGTCTCTCAGAGGGATCTTGAGAGGAATAGCTTGGAGTATGTTCGGATGAAGATTGGGGGTGCTGATGTAATTACTATGGTGGATAGTGGGGCTACTTCGTGGATACTAGGGCTACTCACAACTTCATGAGTGAAAATGTTGCGAGAAGGATTTGGCTGAAATTTGTACCAGTGAAGGCACAAATGAAGATAGTGAATTCTCCTCCTAATTTTGTACTTGGTGTATCTGAACAGGTGGACACAACAGTAGGTGAGTGGACGGGGAAAGTCGACTTCACTATAGTGCAGATTGATGACTATGAAGCTGTGCTAGGAATGGAATTCCTTAAATAATATGATGCTATGATTGTTCCACATTTGAAGAAGTTGTACATTTACGATGGAAGGGAAGATGTACCCACTGGTGTTCCAACCATTGTTGTGACCAGACCTGATTGTAAACTAGCAGTGATGTAGATGGAGGACGAGAAGCGCATGGATGATATGTGTAAGAGATTTTTTATTGTTAAGGCAAAGCTTACCGAGCAGTCATTGGTTATTAGGATACTATCTGATATCTTGGATTTGTCAGGAAGGATAGAGGAGGTTGTGGATGATGATGACGAGGAAGTTTATGTGAGACCAAATGTCCATGAGAAGGATCGGGTTGCATGTCTGTAGAGGATGGAGATAGAGGATCCTGACAGATGGATTGAGCTTATTAGTGAGGGTGAGCCTTCAGGCTCTACTCCCTCTACAACTTCTTAAATGACATAGAAGATGGGGCTCATTGTTAGCTGCTCATTACAGTTATTCCTTAAAATAGGTTGAGCAGGTATGACAGATGATGCAGGAATGGTTTGGCATTAGCATCATGACATGTTGCAGATGGGATGGAGTTTCCATGGACCTAAGCATGGGAGAGATTCTTGGTCAGTCCAAGATGTGGCAGAATCTGAGAAAGACTGGTGTAGACATAAGGATGGACATTCTTATGATTTGAGCGTGATATTTGGACAGATCACCCAACTAGTTTGAGTCATGAGGGCTTGCAGTGTACCAAAGAGATGTTGACATTATGTTGGAGTATCTGATGACAGTTGACAGGATGGGACGACACATGATGGAGACGGTTGTTCTATATATGTTGCAAGGATGTTTGCAGTGTATGGACTAGTTGACATCATGGCCCAAGGATGAAACAATTATCTTGATGAGATGATGATCTTGGTGGTAGGATAGTTACGGGGATGGCATATTGTTGAGGACAACAATGACTTCAGGTGGAGGAGGATGTAAGGACCTGCAATCCATGCGACAGGGATGATAGACATCTGGTGTGAAGTGGCGAGCTGCAGCTAAGACAAATGAGTGAGCTATGTAAAATGCGCATGGAGAAGGTTGGCTAGGCAAGTTTATACCGTGGGGACAAGCTGGGCAAGTCACCCACGAGCTCACACGATGAACTTGTGATGTGGGTGAGTTTAGGTGGGCAGTCCCGTGTGATGGGCACATTGACCCAACCTTCAGATGAGTTTTGCAAGTGAGGAAGGTGTCGGCTGGACATGGTGAAAGAGTCGGCACGGTGGCACGACTCGCCCACCTGCCATATATATGGATGGTGTGGTGGAGAGTTGGACATCTATTAATCAATCGAAGTGAATTAACGAACCAGCATTCAGACGAGCCATTGGATGAGCTCGAGGTGCGAAGTGCAGGTGGAGGAGTAGGTGTAGAGGTGCGGTCAAACTGCAAGTTGATGTGCCTGCCCACCGGGTAGACTCGCACAGGCTGCACTAGTTGAACGGGTTCGGTTAGTGACACGGGCAGAGGGACGTACGAAGGTGTGCCGGCCCACGGTTGATGATACGGGTGGAGGGTCATACGAAGGTGCACCCACCTGTTGGTTGTGACATGGGTGGAGGGCCGCATGAAGGCGCGCCCACCTGCGGTAGGTGATAAGGGTGGAGGGTGCACGAGGCGCCCTCTCGTCGGTTAAACGTGGGGGTGGAGGGTTGCACAAAGGCGCCTACCCACTGGTCGGTTGTGTGCACGGGTGGAGGGCTGCACAAAGGCACCCACAGATCGGTTGGCAAGCTCGGGTGGAGGGTGAACGAAGGCAGTTGCCCGATAGTGAGAAGGCAAAATACTTAACTTGGGTAAGGGTAAAACGAAGACGCCCACCCGCGGTTGGATTTTCCTGTGAGGCTGCACAAGGTGTTGTCCAGTGGAAAAATTCGGCTAAGTGTGGAATGTAAGAGGACCACCATGCAAGGTGTGCACGAGGTGGGCAACTCATTGGAAGGACACAAAGTCATATTTTTGGCTAAGTATGTTACTTGGGGTTTCCTCGGTATACTTGTAAAATTGTAAAAGTTGAAAATATATTGAAATTGGGCAAACTCATGTTCAAGGAGTTGCCCCTCCCTTTATACTGTTGCAATTGTGTTGTTTATATATAATTGCTGTGGATAATCAATGTGCATGGTTGTTCATTAGTATAAAGGCTAATAATAATACTTGGTGAAGAAAAATAAACTAAGCATCGAATGTTAAGGCATAGTCCATGAACATTAGTATTCGTGAAAAGAAAGTGTTCTGTGGTGCTGAACCTCGCTATAAGCAATTGAAAGACTACCGTAGGTGTAGGGGTGTGACATAGGGGGTCGCAGGGTTGGAGCATGGGCGGGCGGGGGAGCTGCACATAGCCTCTCACGCCCACCAAGGCCCCAGCCCCGCGACCCCATGGGCTACAGCCCAATTGTCGGAATCATCCTACCGCACACGGGAGCATCGACCATGGTGTCTAAGCGGGTGGGCCATAACTCTCTACAAAGGCACTACCCTAGTTTCATTTTTTTTTAATAAATTTAAATTTTTTTTAATATTTTCTTATTTTTTTAAGTTTTAGTTTTATTCTTTTTTTTTAAATTATTGATTTTATTAAGTTTTTTTAGTTATTTCTTTAAGTATTTTTAATGTTTTTTTTTAATTATTATTATTATTATTATTATTATTATTATTATAATTTGTTTCTTTTATAATGTTTGTTATTTCTTTAACAGTTTTTATGTATCTGTTTCTAATTATTATTTTTTGATTTTCTTTTTATTCTTTCTTTTAATAGTTTTTAATTATTATTTTTAAATATGTTTTTCTTTAATTTATTTATTTTTATTTTCTTTTAGTTAATTTATTTTTAAATTGTTGATATTTTTTCTTAGTTTTGTTATTTTTGTTATTTTTTATATTAATTGTATTTTTTATTTTTTATGTTTCTAATTTTTTATTTAGGTGTTTTTTATTTTTATTGGTTTTTTAAGTGGTATGTTCTATTTTTTTTTACTTATTTTTACTTTAAATCTTATTTGAATCCATTTTTTTTGGAAAAGAAATATTTAAAATATCATCCTCTTTAAATATAAAATTCATAAAATTTGTTATTTTTTGAAATCTTTTATTGAAAATTTTCATAAAGGTATTTTATTTAACATGATCTTTTTAGCGAAAAGGTCCTGAAATACATTTTTTTTAATTATATCTATATGTCAAATGTGTATTTTCGGTTGAACATTTAAAATTGTTATTTTTGGTGACAATTATTTTATGTGTATTGAAGTATTAATTAATGATATATAATAATATAAAAAATCATAACCTCAAAATATTAATGTTATATTTTTTTCTAACTTTGCAAAACCAATAAAAGATTTCTTTATAAAAATACATTGCAAAGAAAAATAAAAAACACATGTTTGGAAAACCCTTAAAAGATTAAGCATCTTAGGATGAAAAACAAGAACATGAATAAGACAACTTGAAAAACGATAAAATAATCAACATTTAAAAAAAAAAAAATCACACTTAATTCATTAGAAAATTGAAATTGTCAAAAATAAGTCATGCAGCAAAAAGTTGTTAATGTTGTATCAAAACTTTTCAAAATTAGCATGAAAATCACTAAAATTTTAAAAAATTGTTCATACTTAATACATAAGATATTTTAAAGTGCCAAAATATGGTCCAGGAAAATGGTGTATTTTTAATCTCCACTTTTCAAAATCAAGTGATTTTTTTGGTACCTTAAGCAAACGGGTAATCAGTCATTTTCTCATTTGATCGGTCACTATGTTCAAACCTTGAAATGTGGAAGGTGCATTAGTAAGGCCAAAAGGCATGACCAAAAATTCATAATGACCTTCATGGGTTATGAATGTTGTTTTGAGAATGTCTTCAATATTCATTCTGATTTCATAATATCCTAAACAAAGATCCATTTGGGTGAAGTAAATTACTCCATGTAATTCATTCAACAATTCATCAATGACAGGAATGGGAAATTTATCTTTAATAGTGAGCATGTTGTGCTCCCTATAATCCGAACACATATGCCATGATCCATCCTTCTTGTGTACCAATATCATTCGAGCAGAGAAATAACTTTGGCTAGGTCGAATTATACCATCTTCTCGTATTTTTGCAACCATATGTTCAATTTCACTCTTTTGGGCAGAGGGATATCTATAAGACCTGATGTTTGGAGGAACACTTCATCGAATCAAGTGAATAGAATTATCATAATCACATGTAGATGGGAGGCCTTTAGAAGCCTCAAATACCTTTGAATGATTGTTGAAAACTTTTTAGAGATTTGGATAAATGGATGATTTCGATGTTTGAACCTCTAGCGAGCATAATTGTGAAATTATGCTTCATTGCTATTTCTTCAAAAGCTTTTTTGTGTCATTATAGTTGATTATCTTCCCTTATTTCCTTGCAATACCCTTTAATTCAATTTTCTTTCCTTCTGAGAAACGATTCAAGAAAATATCTTCAAAATTAAATATTATCATCCCCAAATATTGTAACCATTGGACTCCTAGTACAACATCAGCACCACCCATTAGAATGGCAAGAATTAGACTATTAAATACATAGTCCCCCATGGTTATCTTGATATTATGGCTCTTTCTAGAGAAATTTATAGTTCCTCCATTTGAAACCATCACTTAACACTTTGATGTTGGATGTAAAAAGAAATTCAAATACTTTCCTTTCTTACAATGAATAAAATTATGGGTACTACCTAAATCAATCAATGCTATTGCCTTTTTCTTCTTGAAACATACTTTATCTTGAGAGTTTGAGTGGTAATTCCTTGCAATGCATTAAAAATTATGGTCACATTCCTTCCTTCTTTTTCTATGGTTTGTTCTTGGTGTATATCCTCTTCTTTTGATGTTTCTTCCTTTTCTCCCTCCTCTTCACAATCTATGTAAAATAATTTATTCTTGACATACTTTTTACATTTACAGTGTTTACTATGAAAATTGTAACAAAGCCATTTTTCTCCTCTTTCCTCTAGTTGTTGTGGTGTCAACCTTGGAGGTTGTGAGAGGCTAGGAGCAACAACACTTCCATGTTTATATTTGTAAGTGGTAGACTCCCTTGTTGCCATAACTTTGGTTTCATCTTTACTTTCCACCATGAATGTCATCTCGAATGAATTAGGTTCCCAAAGGTGAGCCTCATGTTGGATGTTATCCTTTAAAGTCCCTATGAAGACATCAACCCTATGCTCCTCTAGAATATCAGTTACCCTGATATTCAATTATTGGAAGTCCTCAATGTGCTCCGCCATTCAACTCTTTTGTTTGTGATTTATCATTTGGCTAAAGAAAGTGTTATTATTTTTAGTCTCATAATGTGTTATAATTTACTCCATAAAAGTTGACCAAGTGACAATTGGTTTACGTGAACAAAGTCATTGATACCATACAAACACATCGTGTAGATCAAAATTTTTCTCCATTTGTAGTATCCACATTATTGAATCCTTGCTATTAAAATTCCTCATATCTATCTTTGGAATGTGCTTGGTCTTCAAACCAAATTTAGAGTCTCTAAAATTATTGCTAACATTCTTTTTCTTCTAATCATGAGTTTTACGTAACACCTTGTCACCATTAGGAACAATTTTTGTAGCAACGTTTTCAAACCTTCCATATACACTTATAAACATCCTTTAAACATTCCATTTCTACTTCTTTTTTTATTCTAATCCATCCATTTTAACATTCATCATCGCTTCCAATTCATTTTTGGTTACTCTTTGTGAGAGTGAAATTTGTTGCACTTGGTCTCGTAATTTTGATATATCATAGTGCATTTATTCCCCTTCTTCATGTGTCATAGTAGAGCTATATAGTTTCTTTACATGAGTATCTATCTTTTTGTTTATAAGCATATTGGAACCAAATAATGTTCTGATTTACTATTCCCTTTTAATTACTTCAAAAAAAAATCTATGCAAATTAAAAAAAATTACACGCTTGTTTTCTGGTTGTTTGGAGCTTTATGTTGAAACTATTTTACCTTTGTAATTTTCACCTCCCAAGCTCTGAATTTCGTCTTTTGGTAGCACTCTGAGTCTTATTTCCAATGCCACAAGTCAAACCAATTTTGGATTCTTCAAGATAAATTGAGGCCAAATATCCCATGATGGCCTGATTATGGACAAGCTGAGTAAAGTGTACTTGTACAAAATTCCACGTGTCACTACTTCAACCTTTGGCCATGAAATTGATACAAGAAAAACTAAATTTTGTTTTATTTTAGTCAATTTCTTCATAGTTCAAATTTGATGCTTGAAAGTAAAGTTATGATAATTTCCCTAGGTCACCTGTTTGAGATTGAATTATGGAGCATGCAAAAACCCTTACTTCTTCGGACCATATCTCCAAAAATATAGCGAAAGAAAATCTAAAATTTTTACATGACGTTCACTAGTATTTTCACCCCACGTGGTCAAAATTTTAGCTAATTAATCTTCATACAAAAAAATTATGGCGAAAATTCCAACATGACCTATTTGGAGTGAAACCCTATAATCCAAAGCTCTAATACCTAATGTTATATAACCAAATCACAAAACATAAGAAAAGATATATCAACGACTTGAAAATTAGCCTCTTCAAGAGGGAACCTCCTTTAGATCACATAAATGAACCATTATTTTATTTTTGAAATGAAAAAACCTCCTTGGTATATATAAGAGTCTAAGGAGTCACAATATAATCAAATCCTACATAACAATAATAATGTAAGGGCACATCAATAACAATAGTGGGCCTCTGTAGGGCACAAAAATAAAAATATGTGGGCTACATGAGCACAAAAATAAAAATAATGGGGTTACACTAAAAATAGCAATAACCCCAGATGTAGGTGGCAATTAAGGAATTTAAGGCGATGATATGGGGCGACGGCAGGCGAGATGGCCACTTGGACCCCTACAACCATTCCAAGACTAGCTTGATTAATCGTCATGGCACCTCGGAGGCAGCATTTAATGCCTTCTCTTGCCGAGGAAAAATCATCAACTACATAACCATGGCTCCAGTGATTTACCCAATCATTCTTCCCCTGTTTCATTGTCCCTGCCCTCCACAGGCGGAAGTGCCGACTAAGCGAACCAGCACAAGATTCAGATGCTGGCTTGTTTGCTATCTGGACTTGGGTAATGGCTTCCACCATTCCCATACTAACTTCTGCTCTTGTGCTTAGCACTATGGCTTCCACCATTCCCCTCAGCACTCTATAAATTCTGCTCAGCATTCCTCTATCAACTCTTCTTCCACCCCCATGAATCTACAATTATGCCTACCTTGACCATGGTTTGCCACTGCATGTGCAGCCGTCGTGGTGGCACGCGTGGCAGTAGCTCCCTCTCCTCTGCTTTACATAGCCACAATTTAGCTTCACCTACCTCCTCAGTTGAAAATCCTACCCAGTTTTGTGCCGCTGGTCATTATCTGAACACTAGAAGTGGTAGAGGCAGAGCCTACCTCCATTGCCCCAGACGTGATGAGGCAGTTGTGCGCACTCCTACCTTCCCTTTGCCTTCGCATCATGTCCCACATACGACACAGCTCCGGTTCCGGAGCTCAATGAATTGCCCGGTCATAGTTGCCACCATCTCCATCTGCATTTCTGAAGAGCTTGAGCTGCAAATACCCATGACTACTTCCTTGGAGGAGACGAACAGAGAAGGTCCAAGCCGGCATAGAGACATCATTGACGAGCTGAATGGTAATGGAGGTTAGCATAGAAGACATGGAAAAGCCATTGATGGCAGCTTGCATGATGCTTCAGGCGTTCCTAGTGACATGCGGGCAGTGGACAGCTGTCTGGAGAACACGTCATGCTTGCAAGATGCAGATGGCAGCAGGAAGGGAGGTCGTTAGGCTGAGGGACATGGCAGGGTGGACAACTCGGATGACTAGGCATGTCCTATAGTTAAGAAACCCGCTCCAGATGACCTGGCACTGCTTGTCAGTCCTGACAGGTGGCAATTCACTTAGTTCTAGTTTTTTTCTATTTTGCTTCTATGTTCTCAAGGAAATTTGCTAGCTAGGTGGCCCAGTTAGGATAATCTGTGGTTTTTCTAAGTGGTTTTGCTAGTTTTCAGGGTGGTTTTGTTGTTCGCTGATAGGCTAGTTTATTCAAGAAACTTGTGTGTTAATTTTTGGATGTTTAATGGACTGGTTTCCCCTTTGTAGGAGCAATCTTAGACAATTTTCATGGTTGTTTTCTAATTAAGGTCGGAACCCTTTAAAGCCAGGCTACTATGTAACTTTTTTTTATTATATCAATAGATTAACCTTATTTAGAAAAAAAACCAATAATAATAAATAGGTCTATGGGGTCTTAGATAGATGGTGATCGGGTTCTCTATTAAGGCACTCCTTGATGTGAAGTCACCGGTTCAATTCCTCACCCCAATCAAGGTGATATATTGGACATGATGAAGATGTAGTCCTACTAATCTTACCAAAAAAAAAAACAATAACAATAAAGAGGCTACACTAGTATTATAAGGACCTAACATGTTTTTTAAGACATGGTTATTTTTAGAGTTTTGAATTATTACTAAACTTAATGGATATGAAGCCAGGTTTGAAACTATTTTATTACGTAATTAACTTTTATTTTATTAAAAGTAATAAATGAGTGTTTGATAATATTCAATAAATAACACTTGAGTATTAAAGACTTCTTTCCAAAAAAAATTGGTGGTTAGGTCCACATGGAGGACCTCCCCAAAAGTTCTCCTAAAAATCCCAATGAGAAAAGATGATAATTAAAATAACATAATGGGAAATAAATATTATGTTAAATACTTGGTTGGAGAGAAATGCAAAGATGGGTGAAAAGTAGAATAAAGAACAACAGGAAAGAAAAATGTGCTTTAATGAAAAATAAATATTTATTTTGTTAAGTTAAAATAAAAATCCTAGGTAACTAAAGGATGTAGACCTTAAAGTAAGATTATATTAAAATAATAATCTACTAGAAAGACCTATAATAGAAAAACATAGGAACACAAGAATATTATTCATTCCTGAAGGAAAGGTGGCCTGACCTCGACGTGAATTATTGGAGATAACTAATGATGGGGTTGAACATTATTTTTCCTAATTATTCCCCAAGTAGCTAATATATGGTTAGATGCATGTTAATTATTGCTTATATGTTGAATTTTATGTCAGTCTAATATCATAGATTGAAGGAAGAATTAAAGAATAATTTTAAAATGAAATAATCTATGCATATCTAAGTAGTGTGTTATTGGAAATCAACTGGATATATTATACAGAATATTAACTGAATTAAATTGTGTATAGCTTGTGTGTAATTTTGATTATGTTGCGACTACTAAATAAACCTATCCAATAAAGAACAAAATTATGATCTTCAATTATGGGCGGGGAATGAATTATTCTTAAGTAGTAGCCTACAGAGTTTTAATTGTTCCTTGTAATGAATTGCTATCTTTATTCATATAGATAGTTGTATAACTACGTGCGTCTATATATATGGTAAATCAGAGTGACTATTAAACTATATCCTCATAAGCATAATGTAGATATCAATAGAAAACCCCACATAGGGAACTAGTGGGAAATTTACCATACTTCTTGGGTACTTGAATTATTCTTGTAGATTAAATAAACTATCCAATTTGTTTGTGGTTCACGTAGAAATTAATTATTATTAAATATGAATTATATATTAGTGTATCCACGCTAAGATCAATATGTATAATCAAACAATAAATAAACTTAATTCATATAAGAAGGAATATTCTAGGGAAATAAGAAATTAGTAAGGTAATTGTTATACTATTTATTTAGCAACGATTTTTATTGCATGAGCTAGTAAAACGCTCATGGTTGATACCC
Source organism: Pinus taeda (assembly GCA_000404065.3). Lineage (NCBI taxonomy): Eukaryota > Viridiplantae > Streptophyta > Pinopsida > Pinales > Pinaceae > Pinus > Pinus taeda. The sequence goes on along the minus strand of APFE031614512.1, from coordinate 101,378 downwards.
TAGAGAATATTTATATTACTTATAGTATAAATATGTGTGTTTTTCACAAGATATAGGTTATAAAATGGTTAAAATGCATTGGTAAGGAATAGTATTTAACGATATGGGTTAATAATAAAACACTTCATAGAATCAGAGAGATAATAAAACTTATCAAATTTGTATATTAAAGTTATATGATAAAACCAATATTATTAGAAATTAAAGTATTATATGTGGGTTAAATTATTAATTTTCTAATTCATATTACTCTAAAAATGCTTTAACTCGTATTAGGAAATACAAGTGTGATTACAAAACTAGAGAAATAATGTCAATGTCAAAGACATAAATGAAGATATCAAACTAAGATGTAAGTGACATGAAGAATATTTATTAACAAGATATCAACCATTCCTAATTGTAAATAACATATGAAAATTGTTATGGTGTCATAGACTGTAATGCAACAAGTAATAATAACCAATGCAATCAAAAGAAGGAATAATGAATTTATTTTACTATAATCATAATCACAATTTATAGTTTTATTGCAAATAAATATCTCATCTAAGATCGAACGGAAAATACAATAATTAATAATAAAATAAAATTGTACAAGAAAAAAATCTAAGGCAAGAGTCTACACCTTTCCAAGGCTCATGGCCTTGGTATGAAAGTCATAACCCTTATAGGCTTAAAATTTTAGTAGGGAAGCATGATTTGGGTTTAATGAATGAAATGATTTAGATTTTCAAACCATAGTAGTCTCAATAACATTTGGAGAAAAATTTGAAGATGTTTGACTTGTAAAACAAAGAATTCAAAGCCAAATCCAATACTAAAGTGAATGCCATTGGTACAAATTGAACTAGCACACTTTTCTTCCTATAAGCCATACCTGAAACCAATACCCACAACCAATGATAAACAACAAAGAGTTATTATTTTTAAAGAATATGTATAAATTCATAAAGCTATCCATAAGGAAATTTGAACAAGAAAATACCTAGGAACAAGAATGAAAATTTCATCCTTCGTCAAAGTATGGATGCCAAAATAAGACCAATCAATACTATAATATAAGAAGGGTAAACATTTTGTACAAACAATGATAATGGAAGAAAAGAGTATGGAAGCATCATAAACAACATTATTTTTATTTGGTTATCGCCATACATACCCAAAATAGACATCAAATTTTCAATACTAAGCTATTAGAACACAATGAAGCAAAACCCCAATTCCCTAATGAAAATGAAGAAGGTGAATTAAATCTCTTCGAAAACGAAATATCACATTTAATGTAGAGAAATAAATCAAACCTTATTCATTTTTTCATTCAATCATAAAAACAAAAAACAATTATATTCCCACACTAGTTATGCCTTGAAAAAATGTGATGATTTACATTGGAGAATCGAGAGAAAAGTCTCACATCATACTAAACAAAAATGTGAAATTAAATAGAAAGTACCTTCCATTAAGAACCATGGATTCACTAGGCTATGTTTCCAAGTTAATATAGAACTAATTTTTATATAGATAATACCCTAGTGAAGCTATTGAAATGAAAATATGATAACTAATTGTTAAATAAGAACAATTTAACAACTTACTGTCCAAAATATCTAGATGGATGGCCATATCTCTATGAAATGAAGGATAGATGAAATCCTTGGAAATGGACATGTTTAATTACAAACCCGCGGGCATAATGAAAGTAGTATGAGCAAACTGATATAGGCAAACTGATTCTATGGCTATGAGAGACCACGTGAAACAGAGAAAAATGATTTGAAAGCTTAGGGAATGTTCGTTTTGATAAACGCAATTTATTTACCAAATAACGTCCATTGAAAGTGTGGGGGACATGTGATCCATGTGAATTGACATGGATTGGCGTCGTGTGGCTTATATGAAACCCTTCCAAGTGATTCCCGAGCCATCTCATTTTCAATATACTGTATTGTTAACATAAATTAATACCAAAATAAATTAATGATGATTTTGCATATAACAAGGGTATAGGGTAATGATACGACTTATTATTAAATGTATTGTTAGTAGCACGATACATATGACAAAATGAGCAATTAATGGAAAAACATGGTCCTTGCAACATCTGACACTGACATATGACATAAGCATTATACACAATATGAATAATATTGAGCGCAAGGGACTTTAATGCTATATGATTTAGTATTATAAACACATATGTTGAAAAGGGTATAATGAATATACGTAATGATAAACATTATTTTATTATCAATGAGTGCTACTAGGTGAGGGTGAGGGTCAAATAAGTGGAAACTATTATGATGAGAGGAACCATTTAAATGTGTCTATGTACAAAGTACATGTCAAAGTCTAATTGATGCATTGTTATATAGAAAATTATGTTAAATTTTTTTGGAACAAGAAATATGTAACAACTATATTCAAAATTTATGTAAAATAAAATATGGGAAAAAAGTCATAGGACACGTATTTCAAGTTGAACGGCGGGGAAAACATCCTAATGTGGGTGTTCATTTGGTTTATTATGGATAAGGAAATTAGGCATGAGGCATTAATTGGAATTTTATTTATGAGAATAATGGAAATTATGAGAAAAGAAAGGTGAAAGCTCACAAGTTGCATGTAAGGAGGAAAACGAAGGAAAATTAATGGAAATTGAAGAAAATGGAGGCCTCATTAGTAAAAAGGCTTCTAAGGGTTTTTTCAAATACTTTTGTCAGTTCAGTTTTGGAACTCTCTCTCTATTCTCTCCCTCTCACACTCTTGGAAACTTAGACTTTTCTTGGAGCACTTCAGCGTTGGACCAAGAAAAGCAAAGAAGGAAAGAGGAAGAAAATATAAAGAAAGGAAGAGTAGGATGAAGCTGCTACATTGGGATTACTTGCAGGTATCAAGTTGCATGTATGATTTATTTTCTATTTTTGGCATGCATGGTTATGCATGTGTGTTCTTGGTTCTCTTGTTCACTCGCATGGGTTTGCTAGGTGTGACACTATTCTTCAACCTTGCCTTGTCATTTTCAAATAGCCATGGTGTGATGGGGTTCTCATATTTTGATTGAAATGGATTTTCATATGGATTTGAAACTGAGTGAGATGGTTTCTAAAAGAAATAACACATGGCCTAGTGATCCATGAATCAAACTAGGGATTATCGTAAAGCCTTGTCCTAATAACCCCTCAACTAGATTATGGGTTGAGGCAAAGCTAGATTTTGTCTTACCTCGTGGGCCTTGGAATCCTCAACCGGTGAATGGAAATATATACTATAAATCCCAGAGGTAGGTGCCCTCAATTAGGTCTGGGAATCCTTGGTCGGTCAATGGTAGGATATAGACTAAATCCTATTGGGTGGAGTCTCAATTAGGCCTAGGCATCTGATACCATTATATGGTGGGATGTATGCTAAATCCTAGAGACTATGAGACAAGAAAATCCCTCATGGTGTAGGTGGAGAAATCTGGTGGCATCCATGCTTGTTTAGGCCCGAGTGATCTGGTGGACATTGTAGTAAAGCCTCGTTCTATTGATCAGGGTGAGGTGGTGTATTCTCGGGAATCCCTGGCTGATTTGGGTTATGAGTCCCACATTCATGCTTGGAATATGGCATGATGGTGATTGGCTAAAAGAAATATTGGTTCAACAAACCTATGGTCAGGTGGTATGTTGAATTCCCAAACCTGGTTGACTTATGCATTCATTAATAAGAGTTCCTCATCTTTGGTGTTTCATGTGCAAATTTATTGGTTTATATGTGGATTTAACGGTTGTGGTATTCTTGTCATTTATGTTGTTTATATGTTGGTTATGAGTATGTTTTATGATAGTGATGATGTATGGCTCTCATCATGTTTTGATTTACAAATGAATGAAAATTTAATGTATGACCTAATAGATGATAATGTAGTTGTTGTGATAAGGTAGCAATGCTTCTTTACAAATCTCAGATAATTATGAGACCACTATGCTTAGATTTGTTGTTAAAACCTATAGATAATATTTTATTACATGTTTGATGAAATGTCTGTCATGGCTAGTAGGGGTCATATCAATTATTTGTTCAAGTATTTGGATTAGTATCATTGTTTAGATGTTATTTATTATTTCTGGAAGTTCCATGAAGTTTTGGGCTGTCACGTGAGGCCTAGCCCTAAAAATGTGGCACAGATTCTAGGTTCACTCGCTCAGAACTAGCTGAAATAGTTTTGAGTTGCTGATATGCCCTTTCTGTGGGAGTGACTGGAGAATCCTATTCGCATGCATGCCCATCTCATGGGAGCGACTAAGGCTTCAAAGATAGTGAAATGTCAAGTTACCTCAGGGGTTGGTCACCTAGAAGGGTTGGTTGGTTGGCTCCTGAAAGTTCGGTAACATGTGTAGAAGATCAGATTGGTTGTGTTTGTTAGTTCCATTTCCTTAACTATGCATGGGGAGTTGAATCAGATCATAGCAGCCTCTTGTCACATGTTTACCCCAACAGACTGTTAACTTGCGAAAATGTGGGAGGAGGGTGTTATAGAGTGGTATTAGAGGAAGTTCCATTCTCTTTTGGAAATGTTTGGTTTCTTTTCTCTTTGGGTGTTATTTGATACCAAAGAGTGGTATCAGAGTGTGGTTCACCCCTTGCACCAGACGAGCAGTGTGTCTGGCATGAATATATGTCAGTTGGATATGTGTTCTTTATGTTGGTCATCTACATGCTTGTTATGTGTGAATGGTGGTGGTCGTGGCTTCCATTCTGATGTCATGTGAACATTGATCATGTTGTTTTTAGGATGTGTTAGTCATGAATTCATGTTAGTTGTATATGCATTTGTTATGCATATCAATGTCTATATGTTTTTATGCATGCATTTTTGTGGTTATAGTTATGCATGTATAGTAGGTCAAACATGCATTATCAAGTCATTGTATGTAGTTTGTGTCATAATGATGTTTTTGGTTGTTGTGATGCTAATGTGTTGCCTGAGATAGAGCAGGAGATGCAGTTCATCAAAGTGAGGTTGCAGCACTGGACCTTGGGGTAAGAAAAGATCATTGTACATTTTTATGGTGGGTATGTAGGTATGTTGGTTAATGGTTGTTATAAGCATTATGGTTATGCATATGTCTGTCAATATAAGGTTTTTGCAGTTACATGTATGATAAATGCTAATTGACCAGTGTAGTCATATGCACATGTGTTGGATAGTCATGAATGATAGTAACCTATTATTGTATGCATTATGGTCATATGCCTAAAGATTACAGTCATTGTAGATGAGTTCTTGATGTTATTATGTTTTGTGCTAATTTGGATTGACCTATGAAGATGATTATGGTTATGACATTCAAATATGAGTTAACTTGTTGTGATATTTTATCATACTATTCTAGACTGACTATGCAAGATGTCATCGTTATGGATGAATTTCAAATGTTTATGAGTTTATGATGTGAACATGTTAGCTAGTTACTATTATGGGCATCGTGATCTTATTTATGTTTGAGTTGATATGTTTTGAAGTTATATTGTACTAATCTAGATTGATTGTGCATATAAGATAGCCTCCACTTAGATACATTAAGGTACGAGTTTCATCATGTCATCTATTTGGTGTTTGAGTGTTTGATTATGTCATCTAGTTGATTTATTTAACATGTTATGTTTGCAAGTTGTTTAAATGATTCGTTAATTGCATGATATAAGTATGGGTCTATAAGATTGCATGAAGAAATTATCTTGTTTTAAGATTGTTGTACTAACACATTATGTGTTGAAACAACTGATATGTACTTAAGTGTAAGTTGGTGCTATATGTAGTATTATGAGTAATGATTAATAGTAGATTATGACATGATTGTTAGTATTGGCAAAGGTTGATTTCAATAAATACACATGATGCTTTGATATTTGCAACATTTGGTTCACATGTGTGAATAGTTGCAGGGAGACATGCTTGGTATTAGCATGACAAGGTAATAGTTGAATTGTTTATATAACTATCCATTGGGTGATGTGATAGTACATAGTAAGGCTTGATTACAGGAAGGTAAAAAGGTAAAAGAAGGGAATTGGGTGAGGATTCCTTTGCTTATGCTTGGAAACCACAAGAAATGAATTAATGCTTTGAATATAGGAAGTCTTCTTCACCTATATTTTTTGTGATATTATGTAGATATATTTTAAATTCCTAAACATGTATTTTATAGGTGTATTAGATATTTTACCATTATATTTGGATCCATCAAGGGAATTGGAGTTCCTTGAGAGATGGCATGGATGTGTTTAGTTACAGGGAAGCGTGCTTGATAAAACAACATAAGGTAACTGTTACATTGCCATATTTATTTATACATTTACAGTTGTGTGTCTATGGAATTACGACGCAGGGGATTGCATGCAAAAGAGATAGCTATGAAATATTGAAGAAGGCTCCACTAAGATTTCCCTTAGATGCTTCAGAACCATGGGGATTGAGTCATGGTGTAGTTTTCTAGTCTTTTGATTTTGGTCTTTTGTTATTTGTTGTGCTTGATTACAATTTTTTCTATGTCTAGTGTATAGCCATACCACTTTGTTTGTGGTGTCATGTTTCCATTGGTTTTTCATGATTTTCTTCTAGTTTTTTTTGCGTTCTTGCCTTTTATGTTTTGAGGGTCTTGGGATTTTGTTGGGAAAGTGATGCAGGAGCATTCACCAAAGAGAAAATCATTGTAAATCGTAGACATAGGGGGTCATGTATTTTTAGGAAATATTTTTCCCAAGTCTAAAGTTAATGTAATATGTAGGCCTCTAAGTGCTTTAATTAGATAATGGAGGAAGTTGTAAAAGCTCTCAAATAAATGAGAACTAAGTGATGAATAAATGAAAAGAGTCAAAATTCAAATAGGACTCTTAAACAGTTGCATGATTCGAGAAACTAAGGAGAGCCTTTAGGAATTAATTGAACCAAGAAGTGGACATAGAGGATAGAGTACATCTAGAAGTCAGTTCAATAGATTTAAGAGTTGGTTCAATAGATATAGGAGTCGAACCAGGATAGTTCAATAGCACTTCTAGCATATATGTAAGCCTACAGACAGAGTCGGAGTTAGAGGAGGCCACTGACATTGAAAAATGGGCTTGTGCGAGACGAAGAAGTCTCGAATGTAATCTTCACTTTACAAATATATATTCAGAGTTTATTCCTGACTGTGTAAGAGTGTATGAATCGCGTGTTTTATGATTGATTATGGTGTGAACTCTTAGGTCTTGTAATAGCAGATTGCAAGCAGAGTTCTGAAGAATGCGCGGAGGAGAGAGTGATTCAGAGGAATCATAAGGGATCTTAGAATTCAATTGAAGAAACAGAGTAAGCTCAGGAGGGAGAGTGTAAAGTGAAATAATAGAGAGCAGGAACTGTCAGAAGAATTGAACCACAGAGGAAAAATTGAAGAAAAGGCACAAAATTCTAATTAAATAGTTGGATGAAGAAATGGAGTGGTAACATTGAGTATCCATTAGATCTGAAAGACTAATGGTCAAGATTAAGTCACATCAGCAAGGAACCTTTTTAAACTTATCAGAGCGAAACCTTGAAGAAAACCCAAGTTAAGGAGAACGTTGAGGAAACATCATAATTTCCAAGTAAAAGGAGTGAACAGAGAAGTAAAAAGGAATGCAGAGGAACCGTTAGATCTCTTGATATCAACGGTCCTAATCGTATCACATCGATGGAAATCATTGTAGAAAGGACTACAATAAGCCTTTGGAATAAAGTGATTGTGATCACGCAATAATCGTCGACCATTGGATGGAGATACTAATTGACGGTCACGACTAAATCGACCATCGAATATCAAGGAAGCAGAGATCGTAGGTATCAGGTAATCGGTCAATGGAGATTAGCGCGACAGAAAGGTGATGGACTAAGAGTGGAGCTAACGATAGTTATGAATGCGAGACTAAGAAATTTGAAGTTTGCTCTTATATATGGTTCAAGCAGAAGTTTAAGGTAACTCATTTGTATTGTGTTAAAGAGTTGTGCAAGCCTTTTAAGGCTAAAGCATAGACTTAATGACTCCGATAGTCACATTTCGAAGTTGGAGGGGTGATGAACCACATATGTGGTAAGGTCGAGGAGCATGTGAAGGTTGTTTGTGATGGAGTTAGCCTCGAAATTTGTGCAAAATTCATATGGAAGGTGGAAATGTATGTTTTGTAGTTAATTCCTTTATTAATAGATTTTATAAGGAAAATTGTTGATGAAAGGGTTTATGTGTAAATATATATATTAACAAATGTTTTAAGAGGGAAAGGTTGATATATATGCTATTAAGGGGATATGTAAAGGTGCTGAAGTGTTTTAATTCACGATAGAAGGTTTTAGAAGGAAGACTTAAATAAAGTCATAACCAAAGGCTTGAAGCCTATTTAAAGGTTCCGATAAGAGATTTGGTGGGGTGATTGAGTTCCAATTTAAATGAACTATGGCTAAAATGGCCTTACCCATGTATGGTTGAATATTTGACTCCATTGCAGAGTTAGATACCTGCGACATTTGTGTTTATGCATCTTTATGCATACGTGGGTACGTGCAAGTTTTTACCTTGCAGCATTAGTGGTATAAGATCAGAATTGAAGTCATAGCAGAATTGAAATTCGAGCATGTTTGAAATCAGAGTGGGGAAAGATTTCTATGAAAAGGAGGTTGCACACTAAGGAAGGTAATGTGCATATATTACAGCAAAAGACTGTAAGGTGAACTTTGAAGTTCTGGAAGACTGTAACAGTTCCAGCAGAGGCTTGGAGCAAATAGGAACAGAGGGTTCCTTGGAGGAAAGAGAAAGAAAGATTGATTAATGAAAGTTCTGAAGGAAAGAGGACTTCAAGGATAAAATAGAGAAAAATCCATTTAAAGTGTAGAAGAATGGCTGAAACAAGATCATCCTGAGATCTTGAAAGTGAGGTAATATAACATGTTCTATTTCAGTTTGAGAATGTGTGTTTTTATACAAATGCACAGGTGACAGCAAGAGAAGCTGTGAAAGGAGAACTAGGTATGTTCTTGAAGGGAGAGTAAGGAGAATACTCTAAAAGAGAAGTGGCAATGAACTTGAAGAATCCAACAAGGGATTGGATAGAGAGGATAGTTGAAGTTTTCTCCAGAGAGAGTGACATATTGTAGAAGCCTAGAAGGAGCAAAGATGTTGCTCAAGAAGGGGTCCCAGGAAAAGGACAGTGCTTACCAAAAGACTGAGTGAGGAGAGCTTACTGAGGTAAGATTGCAGCTAGGAGGACTATTTGTAGCAGAGGCTTGTTGCAAATGAGTGTGGAGCTCATAAAGAAAGAAGAGAAGAAGATGACTAATGATAGTCATAGCAGAGGTTCAGAGTGAAGCAACAATAGAGGATATGAGAATAAGGGTGCCAAAGCAAATGGCAAGATGATGAGTCAAGAGGAGATTAACAAAGAAATTGCAAAGGTAAAAGAACAACTTGATGCATTAAGGAGTATACTTGAAGAAGAGGAAAGAAAGAGACTAGGTTGGGTCTTGAGGAAGAAACCAATGAAGTGGCATAAGATACATATAAGGCTACAACAAATGCAAGGTAAAAGTTACTGAAGAAGAAGGACATCTACTAGAAGATGTTAAGGAAGAAGAAGCCTATGAAAAAGACTTAGCAAAGGGAGAAAGGACATCTGATGATCTATCCATAACAAAGGAAGGTATGGAGAACTGTGTGAAATTTCCAAAATCTACTCCAGTTGAAATTGTTGAGTTATATAGAAAATTAGATTTTCAAAGAAGGGAGTTGGAAAGATAGAGGATAGATGTTCAAGAGAGATTTCTGAAGAAGGAAGACAAAGGAATTGTCATGAATGATAGTCACAAGATAAAGGAGGTGATAACAAGAGTTCAACAAATTGACACTACAAAAGAAGGAGTTCACTACAGTGGAACAAAGTAGAGAGATATCATTGGACAAGATGGCATGGAAGAGAGACTAATGGACAGTCTCATGAATTCGTTTGAGAGTTCAAATTAGCATACTGATGTGCTAATAGAGGAGGAAGAAATAGTGCAAAAAACCGAATTGTTGCCAAAGGAAAACAAGGCACAACAACCTTGTGTTTTTAATTTTAGCAAGTGTTTTGTGAGTGAATGTTTTGTTGCAAATGCTGGAGGAGATTTGGCACAAGTGAACAACCAAATTAAGGTGAAATAAGAGAATTCCATGGAAGAATTCAATCCATGGAATGGAGAAGTTAATGTGTTGGAGAAAGTGTTGAACAGTCATGATTCAATAATGAAAGAGGGTAAGGATGATAGAGAGGAAACAAGTAAAAGAGAAGTCAACAAAGCAACCAAGGCAAAGGTTGAAGCAAGCAAAGCAAGAGTCAGCATAGAAGTCATAGAAAGTAAGGCAAAAGTTGTAGCAAGTGAAAAAGAAGAAGAAAAAGTAAACCAACAACTACAAAGAGAAAGTAACCAGCAACAATTTAAAGAATCAGTGGACAGCAACAACAACCTGAAACAAAGAAAAGGAGGAAGAAATATGAAGCAGAAAATCAACTAGTCTAAAGATTTACTAGATACAGAGATTAAAGAAATGTGGCAACTGATGATGAAGCAATCCAGATGGAGGAAAATGGTAGCACCAACAAGCAAGATCAATCAGAACTTGAATCTGATTGATGGGAAGAAGAAGATGGAGCAAAAGATAGCAGAAGTGCAGCAAAAACAAGGGAACAAAGCATGTGGACAGTTACAAAGCAAAGTGTGGGATCCAGGAAGACCAAGACTAGAAGACACATGATCAAGAGATCATGAATATTTTCCACTTGGGGATTTTGATGTAGGAGCATTCACCGAAGGGAAAATCATTGTAAATAGTAGACATAGGGGGTCATGTATTTCTAGAAAATAGTTTTCCCAAGTCTCAAGTTAATGTAATATCTAGGCCTTTAAGTGATTTAATTAGATAATGGAGGAAGTTGTAAAAGCTCTCAAATAAATGAGAACTAAGTGATGAATAAATGGCAAGAGTCAAAAGTCAAATAAGAATCTTAAACAGTTGCATGATTCGAGGAACTAAGGAGAGCGTTTAGGAATTAATTGAACCTAGAAGTGGACATAGAGGATAGAGTACATCTAGGAGTTGGTTCAATAGATTTAGGAGTCGGTTCAGTGGATATAGGAGTCAAACTAGGATAGCTCAATAGAACTCCTAGCATGTATGTAAGCCTACGGGCAAAGACAGAGTTAGAGGATGCCACTAACATTGAAAAATAGGCTTGTGCGAGATGGAGAAGTCTCTAATATAATCTTTGCTTTACATATATATATTTAGAGTTTATTTGTGACTATGTCAGAGCATATGAATCACGTGTTTCATGATTGATTATGGTGTGAACTCATAGGTCTTGTAGCAAGGGATTGCAAGTAGAGTTCTGAAGAATGCGTAGAGGGGAAAGTGATTCAGAGGAATCATAAGGGATCTTAGAATCCAATTGAAGAAACAGAGTAAGCTCAAGAGCGAGAGTGCAAAGTGAAATAATAGAGGACAGGAACCTTTAGAAGAACCAAACCACAGAGGCAAAATTAAAGAAAAGGCGCAAAAAATTAAGTAAATAGACAGACAAAGAAATGGATTGGTAATGCTTAGTAGCCATTAGATATGAAAGACTAACGATTGAGATTAAGTCACATTGGCGAGGAACATTTTTAGAGTTATCGGAGCGAAACCTTGAAGAAAACCCAAGTTAAGGAAAATGCTGAGGAAACAACGTAATTTCCAAGTAAAAGGAGCTAGTGGAGAAGTAAAAATGAATGTACAGGAATCATTAGATATCTTGAGATCAACAATCCTAATCATATCACATCGACAGAAACCATTACAAAAGGGCTCGAATAAGCCTTTGGAATAGAGCAATTGTGATCACACGATTAATCGTCGACCATCGGATTGTGATCCTGATTGATGGTCATGACTAAATTGGTCATCGCATATTAGGGAAGCAGAGATCGGAGGTATTGGGTAATCGATGAATGGAGATCAGTGCAACGGAAAGGTGATGGACTAAGAGGCAAACTCGACAATAGTTATGCATGCAGGACTAAGAAATTTGAAGTCTGGTCTTATATATGGTTCGAGAGGAAGCTTAATTTAACTCCTTTGTATTGTGTTAAAGAGTTGCACTTGCCTTTTAACACTAGAGCATAGACTTAGCGACTCCGATAGTCACATTTCAGAGTCGGAGGGGTGATGAACCACATATTTGGTAAGGTCAGGGAGCATGCGAAGGCCAATTGCGATGGAGTTAACCTCGAAATCTATGCAAAAGTCATATGGAAGGTGGAAAGGTATGTTTCGTAGTTAATTCGTTTGTTAACGGATTTTATAAGGAAAAGTGCCGATGAAAGGGTTTATGTGTACATATCTATATATATATATATATTATATAATAATATATATACTATAATATATGATATATATATATATTATATATATATATATATAATCGATGTTTTTAACAGGTAAAGGTTGATATATTAATGCGGTTAAGGGGATATGTAAAGCTACTTGAAGGTTTTTAATTATCGATACACAAGGATTAGAAGGAAGACTTAAATAAAGTCATAACCAAAGGCTTGAACCCTATCTAAAGGTTCTAATAGGAGATTTGGTGAGGTGATTGAGTTCTGATTAAAAGGAACTATGGCTAAAAGGGTCTTAACCATGTATGGTTGAAGATTTGACTCCTTCGCAGAGTTAAATACCTGGGACAGTTATGTTTATGCATCTTTATCCATATTATGGGTATGTGCAGGTTTTTTCCCTACACCAAAAGGAGGGAAGTTAGTGGATCTTGAGGAGAGCTAAATGAAGTCCAACAAGTAATGTAAGACCCAGATGAGCCTCATTGCATGGATAAGGGAAGCTAAGGGTAAGAATATGACATTTGGTTGGACTAGTTGGGTCCATTGTGGTAAGTGCACAATGACAGTACCAACATGAGAAAGGTGACCAAAAAGGTAAAGCAAATAGATTTGAGACATCAGATGCCTTTTCTATGTTGGGAACTGTTGTTATCGATGTTGTGCATGTTTTGAACGGATAAAGGGGGTTTTCTTAACCTTGACCCAATGATATTTGGTAATTATGTTGTGATCATGAGCATGATGATGTTTATATATGTATACATGTATGTATATATGTCATTGTCTGACAAGGTTGTTAGAAATCATGATTGTTTAATGCTAGTAGCTATATGTATATATGTATGTATGCATGTATGTCATTTTTTGATGGGGTCATGATTGTTTCATGCTAATGTTTATATGTATCTATGTATCTATGTATCTATGTCATTGTCTAAAATGGTTGTTAGGGATCATTTTATGGAGCAATGATTACTTATGCAGGTGAAAGGAATGAAAGAGGTTCTTAGTCTTATGGGGAATCAAGTGGGAAGAGTAGCCTCAACAAATTTATGAGGTCAGTATCATGTGGATATGAGTTGATATTATGTATTTATATTGTCCTATGTTTATGTTATGGATAAATGAGGCTGAGAGATACATCAACGGAATGAAAACAATGTGATCGATGACATGCTAGGATAAGCATGGATGGTGGAGAGATATTGGAAGCAAGGTTGCTTGGTAGAGATAGTGTTGTTTCAGATGTGCAGTGTTACTATTGTGTATAGGTTGTGCCTATTGTATATTCAATGATTGTACCTATGGTGTTATGTGCTTGTTATATATATGTTGTTGTGTGCATGTTGCATATGGAGTCCTGGGTATATATGGTGCTATGTAAATGTTGTATATGTGTTGTTGTGTACATATTGTGCTATACACATGATGGATATGCAATGTTGTGTACATAAGGTGATTTGTGCATGTTATGTATGCGATGATGTGTACATTTGGTGAGGTGTGCATGTTGTACATATGGTGCTATCTACATGTGATATTGTGTGTATGATTATACATGTGGTATCGTGTGCATGACATACATGTGTTGTGCACATTTGGTATTGCATACATGGTGTACATGTGGTATTGTGTGCCTGATGTACATGTTGTGTTGTGCACATTTGGTATTGTGTACATGTTGTAAATGTTATTTTGTGTGGTACTATGTATGTGCATTGGGTAGTTGTGGTATCAAGAAATGTGTATTCATAGTGTTGTACTTTGTTTAGTACATGTATTTTGTTGTGTTGTACGCCAGGTGTAGGCACATGTATTTTGTGGTGTTGTACATCAGGTATATATGTGTGTGTTGTGTTGTACATCAGTTGTAAGCGTATGTATTGTGTGGTGTTGTATGTTGTGTGTGGATGTATGTGTTTTAATGTATAATTTATGTATGTGTATGTGATTTAAGAAAATAAAAAGGCACCAGGTGTATGTAACACCCGTCCCTTGTGTGTAAAAACTTTGGAAACATAAGATGAGAAAATATAGGTCCGATGTGTAATATGAAAAGTAAATACTTTATTGAATAAATTAATTAATTAATCCCTTGGAAAAGCGAGACACCAAGAGATGAGATTTTTCCAAATCCCATTGGTGAATGGGAAAGGATAATTCTTTCATGATAAATCTTGTAGATTAAATTCTAGATAAGTTGGATGGATTGGAGATAAATATCCATTGATAAAAACATAAAAGCTTCCCAGAAAGGAAAGGAAATCTCTTATGAGGAAAGCCTCACGGGAGAGAAAGGCAAGCTTTTCTGAGAAAAGCCTAGGTACTTCGATAAAAAAGATCCATAAAAATGGCACAATGCTAATGGAAACCATATCATGAAAGAGTGTATTAAATACCCATTACAAAGATCAACAGGAGGCAATTGATCCAAGGCAAGAACTCTCAGCTCAAGAGTGAACTGGAAGAGTCAGTTATAGTTTGGGTGGTGGTGCTTCATTTTCCAAGTGGTGTTATTTCTTCTAATCTAGTTCGATTCACTTGCATGGAATATGCTATATGTTTGCTCCTTACGTTTTATGTTGCTAAATTGTTCATCTCAGATGTATAGATGTTTGTATTATTTGTATTTATGAGAATGATTGCATTCTTATCGATGTGAGTCTTATTTCATCCAAGTGGAGAGGTAGTGGTGGAATCATTGTAGATAGTTGTTAATACTTGGGCCAAGGAGCTATCTTAGTCATGGTATAATCAACATGTGACCATTATGCATAAGTAGAATTGCTTGTACTAACTTTTTTTATGAGATGATCATATATGGATTTTGAGAAATCTGTTGTATCTAAACTGGATCATCATTAAATTTAGTGAAGAAACATAGTATGCCTCTAACATTATGTGATATCTCCAGTTTAAAGTGGAAAATATTTATGCATGACACATTGTTTCATGCAGAACATTTATGGTATAATCCTTCTAATTGTATAGTATACGGTTTAGGTTATCTATGTCATGCATTATTGCATCATAAATATTGTATCCAATGAGGATAGTTTACCGATTTGTTCCTATTGCATAAGGGTTATATCAGTAACACTTTTGACTATGCTTATATGACTATGATCATGATTCATAGCCATGCTAGTTACAGTAGACTCAAATAAATGTTACATTAATGCTTGTGTGGAGTCATCAAAGAGTTTTAATGATTGCATGCTATGGTTAATTCCTTTCTCCAAATTGTAAATTATGCTTAATGGTTGACCTAACATACAAGTCTCATAAATGAATCTAAAATTCCACATTATGGATCTAGTAAAGCATAGAAAGAGTATGTGGTATGATGGTTCATCACTTTTGGTGTCATTAAATTGATAGGAATATGTGTATAGCTACATGAATAATAGTGATAATATAATGACGGAATAATTATATTAGTGATGATGATGAATCTTAACTATAAACAAAGAAAATCTGAAACAATGAGAGCCTAGTAGTTAGTTCTCAGAGTAGGCTCAGGGGGTATGTTACAATTGTTGGGTGTGGCAATAGGTCCAGTCTGTATACAAAAAGGACAAAGGATAAAGGTAGAAGCGAAGCACCAATTAAAGGACCAGTATCAGTATTTTATTTTAGTTTTGTTATGCATGTGATCTATGATTTTGATTTATGAAGGTTACATGTGATCTATGATTTTGGTTTATGATGATTGCATGTGATTCATGATTTTGATTTATGATGGTTGTATTTTGAGGTAACCAGATATGATATGTTTATACATGATGATTCAATCAAACAACTAGTTTTGCTTGTTCTGACAGGAAGTAAACCAAATTACAGGTCTACCTTGTTGTCAACCTACCGATGAGGTACATTGTGAATTTATTCAATTTATTTTGAATATGACGGAAGTTATGTTCTTGGTAGAGGAAAGCATGGAAAAATGCCCAGTTTGGGCGATTGGAATTGGATGTCAAGGAATTAGTAGTAGCAAAACGAATTGGAAAAGGAAACAATATATTGGTAAAGAATTTAGGAGCAAGGCCATTGTGTGACATTGGTACCCAATAGTGTCCACTAATTTCCATGACCATGCTATGACTGGTATGATGGTTCTAGGGCAGGGATATTCCTTGGTTTTTGTATCTTCTGATGCAAGGAAAGCTTGGCAAGGGATGGATCACTCAAGATAGGGGATGATGATGAACTTGGAAGGTGAGCAACTGCATGAAAGGGGATGAGTGGATTAGTCGAGGGACTATGTAGTGGAGAAAGGAAGGTCAGGGATGGATTTATTTTGGTCATTACCATTTCTAGATGAAACCAAATGCACATTGGGCATGTGCCCTAGAGCAAAGAGTTGGTTATTTTTCACTGAAAGGAAAAGTGGCGGGGGATTGTAGCGCTGGACATTAGATGCAGATTTGATTTTGACAATGGATTCTAGAGTTCTTGGGAGGGAGGTGAATCCTGGTATTACTTTTAGGGTGGAGGTGTGAGCCTCTAGATTCCCTTGTTGTTGATACGAGCATCATACCGTTTTATTTTTTGGTTCATAAAATGTGCATATGTGTACATGTGTATATCATTGTAGATATTGTATCGAGTTGGATTTATAAAGCTCCATAGATAGTATGATTATTTGTTGGTTCAAAAAAATGTGCATAAGTATATGTAGTTATTGTAAATACCGTAATGAGATATGTTATAAAGCTCCAGTAAACAGTATGTTTTTCGTGGTTCAGCAGTGGTTATTATAAATACTACAATCAGCTATTTTATAAAGATCTAGGGGCAATATGTTTTTCTTTTCAGCGGTCTTACTGGTTGTAAGTGTCATTGAAAATCGAGGATAGTGTTCCCCTAAGGGAGAGGGTTTTGTAATAGCTATGGTAAAAATTCATGTCAAAAAAAATATAAGACTAAGTTCATGGGACACATATTCCAAGTTGAATGTTGGGAAAAACATCCTAGTGTGGGTGTTCATTTGGTTTATTATGGCTAAGGAAATTGAAAAAGGAAATGGAAAGGCATGAGGGATTAATTGGCATTTTATTTTTGAAAATAATCGAAATTAGGAGAAAAGGATGGTGAAAGGTCGTAGGTTGAATGTGAGAAGGAAAATGAAGAAAAAGTAATAGAAATTGAAGAAAATGGAGGCCTGATTGATAAAAAGCCTTATGAGGATCAATTTACAGACTTCTATCCGTTTTATTTTGGATATCTCTCTCTATTCTCTCTCTCTCACTCTTTCACACACAACATTTTCTTGGAGCACTTCAGCATTGGATCAATAAAAGAAAATAAGGCAAGGGAATCAAATACCAAGCAAGAAAGATAAGGATAAAGTGGATACAACAAGATTGTTTGCAAGTGTCAAGTTGCATATATGATTTCCTTGTTAGTTTTTCCATGCATGGTTATGCATGTGTGTTCTTGGTTTTCTTGCTATCATTGACATGGATTTTTCCAAGTGTGACAATCTTCTTCATACTTGCCTTTCCATTTCTGAATAGCCATGGTGTGATGGGATTCCCATGTTTTGGTGGTGCTATATTATCAGATTGATTCGAAACTAAGTGATCTGGTCTCTAAAAGAAAGAACAAATGGCCTAGTGATCCATGAATCATATTATGGATTGCAGTAAATCCGTGACCTAGTAACCTCTGAACCAGGGTGTGGGTTTCGGTAAATCCATATTTTGTGTTACCTTGGTGAGCTTAGGAATCATTAACCAATGAATTATGGGATATACGGTAAAGCATAAAGGTGGGTTCCCTCAATCAGGAATAGGAATCCTTGTACAGTGAATGACAAGATACACAATAAATCCTAGAGGGTGGAGTCTCGATTAGGCCTAGGGACCCTTGACCTTTTGATGGATGGATGCAAATTAAAGCCTAAAGAATAGGAGATAGGAAAATTCCTCACGTTGTAGGTGGAGAAATTTTGTGGCATCTATGATTGCTTAGGGCCTAATGATCTAGTGGGGGTTGCAGTAAAGTCTTGCTCTATTGATAAGGGTGAGGGGGTATGACCTTGGGAATTCGTGGTTGATTTTGGTTATGGGTCCCATATTCATGTTTGGAATATGGCACAGGGGTGATTGGCTGAAAGAAAGATTTGGTTCAACCAATTTATGGTCGGGTAGTATGTTCAAGTCCCAAACCTAGTTGGATTATGCATTCATTAATAAGAGTTTCTTCTCTTTGGTATTTCATGTGTAAATGTACTAGTTTATATGTGGATTTTATGGTTGTGTTATCCTTGTCATTTATATTGTTTATATGTTGGCTATGATTATGTTTTATGAGAGTGGTGATCTATGGATCTCATCATCTTTTGATTTGTAAATGAATGAAAAATGAATATATGACCTAATATATGATAATGTGGCTATTGTGACAAGGCATCAATGCTTCCTTAGGAATCTCAGAGAAGTATGATACCCCTATGCTTAGATCTATCGTTAATACTTGTAGATTACATATTTGTGACATGTTTAATGAAATGCAAGTAATGGCTAGTAGGGGTCAGATCAAGTATTTTTCCAAGTATTTGCATTAGATTAATTGTTTCTTTGTTCTTTTTCATTTCTATAGGTTCCATGAAGTTTTGGGTAGTGGCCTAAGACATAGCCCTAAAGACGTGGCATAGAAGCTGAGGTTGTTGGCTCTAAAGTAGTTGAAAGTCCCCAATCGATAGCATGCCCTTGTTATTGGAGCAAGTAGAGGCCCCCATTCATATACATGCCCATATCATGGGAGCAGCTAAGGCTCTGGGGAAATGAAATTTCAATTTACCTTAGGGATTAGTCACCTAGAAGGGTTGGTTGGCTCTTGACGGTTTTCTAACATGTGTAGAAGCTTAGATTGGTTGTGTTTTATCAGTTCCACTTTATTAACTAGATATGGGGAGTTGAATTAGATAATAGGAGCCTCTCATCACATGTTTACCCTTGTGGATCGGTCAACTTTGGTAAATGTGGGAGGAGGGTGTTACAAAATATATTGAACTAACAAGATTTGTGAAGACTGCAAATTGAATTATTGTCC
Source organism: Pinus taeda (assembly GCA_000404065.3). Taxonomy (NCBI): domain Eukaryota; kingdom Viridiplantae; phylum Streptophyta; class Pinopsida; order Pinales; family Pinaceae; genus Pinus; species Pinus taeda. The sequence goes on along the minus strand of APFE031614512.1, from coordinate 81,910 downwards.
CGGTTTCAAATTCATTTTTGGGTAAAGGAATGTAAACCATAACTCTATGTGAAAAATAAGAAGGAAAGATTGACAAAATATCTAAAGTAATTACAAATATCTGCCTTATTGGGTATTTATAATCAAATAAAATAAAAGACTATGAAATTGAGGTATGTTATGTGTGGTATAAGAGCAAGCTTCAAATTTAAGGCCTAAGGGTCAACCATAGCTAAAATTATTTTGCAAAAATTATTATATTATAAAAGGTTAAATTGGTTTATTGTAATGATGTATATAATTAAGTAGAAAGAGAATGAAGTACGACAGAACCCTCTACCCAACCTTCTAGTGAAGAAGATATTTGGGTTCAGTTGGGAGATGAACCTTTACCTCCTACAACCCAACTTATACAAATTGTGAAAGATATGAGACAAGAATTGTTCAGTATCAAGGTCAACAATGAGAACTTGTTGAAGGAAAGTGCAGAGCAAGAGAATATCATTAAAGAGTTGAATGAAAAGTAAACATGTAACCCTCTAGATTGAAAGGTAGAAGGGGACAGGGAAGACCCCTTAAAGAGGAAAAAAGTTGGAATTAAACCTGATAAGTCTAGACATGAATATGAAAAATATGAAAGTGAAGAATATTCTGATAAAACATCTCCAAAACCCACTAAATATAGAAATAAAAAGAAAACAAAAATCTAGGGAGAGTTCTAAAAGAAAAGATAACCTACATTTTATGGAAAGACAGGAAAATATATAAAATCCTAGTTTTTAAACATCACTAAATATTTTCAAGTATATGAGTATTCTAGTAATCTACAAACCATATTGGTAGCATACCAATTACAAGGAAAGGACAGACTATGGTGAGAGGAAGTAAAAATAATGAATAATATCGATGAAAATAAAATCACCTCAGAAGAATTTCATAAACAAGTCAAGGAAAAATATTTAACTGAAAGATATTACAATGATCAAGCTAAAGAACTTCATGATTTGACATTGTAGGAGCTGAGTATGGATGAGTTTGTAGAAAAATTGGCAACCATGTTAACGCCCATATATTAGAGAGGAAAAAGTGAAGTTGTAGCAATTTTGGAAGTATCTTCCCCTCTCATACAAAGGTAGGATTGAATTTTGCAATTCAAAGACCCTAGACAAAGTTGTAAGAAAGGTTAAAAACTATAGCAAGAACGGTTAAATATGACTTGTTCCTTAGTCAAATTTAGTAATTCGATTTTCCACATTAGTAGGATGACATGGATTGCAGTTAATTAGAGTGCCATTGCCTTGTCTACTGGTTAAGTTAGTAAATTTGAGTGATACGCTTGGAGTAGAGTTGTGCATGTAGCGATTGCTAAAATTTAGCAATCTAATTTAGTTATTTTAAGTTGAATTCAGTTAACTAAGATAAATTAATTATTTTATTCATTTGAATCTCAATTGTGAAGTATAACTATTTTTAACTCAGTGATCTCTCAGTTAAGCTAGTCAACCAGCTAAAAATAGCCCAGACATGCATGGAATTCAAATTTCCTAGATAACTGTACAAGCTTGGCATTGATGTAAGTGATAAATTCCTTGGGATTTGACCAATGAAATAGGGAATTACCCTATTATGAGGATCCTAATTTCTCCTGAATTGTGAAAGGAAATAAGAGGAAGTTGGGCCTTGAATTGGCTAAGTGTTGGCCAGAGTAGGATAGTTAGTAGGAGAACAGGTTTATAGTGAAAGTTGTGATTTAGGATTGAAGAAATACATTATAATAGTTTATCATTCTCATATAGTTAATAAAAAGAAGTGGAGGGGTTTTTCCCAATTGGGTTCCCCTGTAAAATCATTGTGTTCTTCTGTTTTTGATGGTTGCATGTCATTGCATGTGTTTAGAAATTGTGAATTCCATTCCACAAAATAGTAGAGGAAATTTAAAATCTCATTTTTTTCAATTCGAATTCATTAGTAGTAGTGAATTTCTATTAATTTATACATGGTATCATAGCATAAGTAACACTAGAAACCATTCAATAGATCTTCTCCTTCAGAGATTTTGATTTGCAGATTAGTGAACCATATTTTATTTCATGTGGGAAAATGTCCATTAACAAATTAATATTGGAGTATACCCTGGTGGGAACCTTAAATTTCATAGCTTGGAAGAATAGGATGGAATTTTTACTCGATCATAATGGAGTGTTGGAGTCAACCAAAAATGATATTCCAAAACTAACAGTTTCATATCAACAACAGTTACCCCAATGGAAGAAGGATACTACAAAATCTATAAGGATCATCATGGAGGGTGTGAGAGACAACATAGTCTTAAATTTACATTGCAAGGGAACTCTATTTTCTATGTGAAAGACCCTCACTGAGTTATTCGAAAATGGTAGTGATGCTAAGAAATGGGATTGAGGGACAAGATGAGAAACATTTGTATGCAAAAAATGAAATCATTCCATATTACCTCTCCATATTCACTCAGTGTCAAGATGAGTTTGGAGGAGTCGGAGAAAATAAACCTTCTTTGGAGATAGTGAGCATAAACCTTTCAAAATCCTAGATAATCTACCATGATTTTGTAAATGGAAGGGACAAAATTACAAAAGTGGGTAAGACTTTGGTCTGATTTGTTGTAGGAAGATATCTAAAAGAACACTAGAGATGGAGTAACATCTAAAGCTGAGGAGGAATACAATTTTTCCTTGGTTGGGAAGGGAAATAATGCTAAAGGAAAGAAGGCCCAAAGCAAGCCAAAGTCCATCCAGAACAATGGCAAGAAGAAGGATATAAGCAAGATAAAAAAAAATCACTAACACGAATATGGGAATTATGCAACAATGTGTCCACACAAAAATCCTTCATGAGGAGTGGGAGGTGAAGCACTGGCCTCACAATTTGAATTAAACTTTACGCTAATTGCATGCATGGATAGAAATTTAATGTGGAGTGTGTGGTATCTAGATTTAGGTGCCTCATTCAATGTGACAAGATGCAAAGAATTCTTTAGTAGCTTGGAGGAGAAGGATCTCTAGATGCACATAGAACTTCAGGATAGTGGGTGGTACAATACCAAAGGAATTGGAACTGTAACCTTTAAGAAGAAATCAAGCTCCAATCTTCATGTGAAAGATGTTATGTATTTACTTAGGGTGAAGAAAAACTTTATCTTTGTAGTTGTATTGGAGGATAGAGGCTGTGATGTCACTTTTAGTAATGGGAAAGAATTTCTAAGACATGTGGTTATCGAGAAAGTGAGACAGATTGGAGTTAGAGTGAAAAATATCTACGAACTTGAGGTGGAAGCTTTGTGGTGAACTGCCTAGCAAGGAAGAAAAGGTGTAGAATTGAGATATCAGAGAACTTTGGCACACACGCATGGGACACTTACACCATGGGTCCTTAAAAATAATGTAGCATATAACCATCGGTCCTCTAAAATGCACCCTTGACTAGCATGATGTTTGCAAGGGATGCACATTGGGGAAATATGTCAAATCCACCTTTCAGGGCCAAGATAGTAAAGAAGGAGAAATCTTGCAGTGATTTCCTCTGATGTATGTGGACCATTTTTAACATCCTCTATAGAAACACACATATATTTTTTTTTTTGATGAATTTTCTAGAAAATGCACGATCTTCTTCATGTGGAAGAAAGATGGAGTTTTCTCAAAATTTGTTGAATTCAAAGATTTGGTTTAAAAGGAGACTAGTCATAAATTGAAATCCCTAAAAAGTGAAAATGGAGGATAATTTGTTTCTAGAACCTTCAACAATTTTCCTTCCAAAGAGGGTATTAGAATAGATCTAATAGCACACTATAACCCACAGTAGACTGGGGTGGCTAAGAGGAAGAATAGAATCATAGTGGGAGCAGTAAAAGCCATATTTCATGATCAAGGGTTTCCATTACATCTATGGGTAGAAACATGAAACATCACAATTTATTTACATAATAGGTTCCCTCACAAAATACCTTGCAAGATCACACTTGAAGAATATTTCTATGGGAGAAAGCCATATGTATCTCATTTTCGAACTTTTTGAGCAACTGTGTATTTTCATGTCTGCAAGGATAGAAGGAAGAATCTTGATCCTACATCTAAGATGGAAGCCTTTGTAGGATACATAGAGACACCACATAATTATCAGGTGTATTTTCCCTCACTCAAGGTGATAGTAGTGAGGAGAGATGTCAAATTTGATGAGGGCAAGGCTATGATATGATCTATAAAGAAAGAGATGAGTATCCCACCAGAGGAGGAGCTTCTAACTCCTAAGGAGGAGCCTCATGCAAATATTTAGGATTTTGTGGAACAACGACCAATGGAGGAGAAGACAAGACGATGAGTGGAGGCACCCACTCAACCAGAATCTTGTAGAGAGGGGAGGAAGAGAACTAGAGAAGTCAACATATTGGTACATCTCTAAGTAGGTAAAGGAGGCCATTAGATAGGTGCACTGGGTATGTGGCTCTCATGACAGAGCTCATTGAGATAGAGCCTTCTTCATTTGAGGAAGTAGTTTCTCAACCAGTGTGGGTTAATGCCATGGTGGTGGAGTATGACTCCATCATGAAGAATTGCTTATGGGAGGTGGTGTTGAGACTAGAGAACAATTTTGTGGTTGGTTCCATGTGGTTCTACAAAGTGAAGATGAAGTTCATGTGAACATCAATAAGTACCAGGCCATATTTGTGGCCAAAGGATTCTCTCAAGTAGAGGGGGTGGACTATGAGGAAAATATTTCCCCTGTGGCAAGATATTCCTCAATCAGAACCATTCTAACATTATTTCTGTAGATGTGGTGCAAGATCCATCATATGGATGTGAATACTACCTTCCTCAATGGTTTTGTTGAGGAAGAAATTTACATAAAGTATCCGGAGGAAATTGAGACATATGACAGAGAGACACATGTGCACAAACTGATGAGATCTCACATGGTCTCAATCAAGCACCTTGAGCATGGTACACTCATATTAACACATATCTCAATGGGTTGGTCTTCACCAAAAGTGAAGTAGATTCAATCTATATCACATTGTGGTAGATGGAAAGTTTCTTATCTTTCTATTGCATGTTGATGACTTGATACTTATAGGGTATGAGCAGTTGATCCACTCTTGCAAGGAGGACCTTGAAAGAGAATTCAAGATGACATACATGGGATTGATGCATTACTTCCTTAGGTTAGAAGTATGGTAAGGTGATGGTTGTTTTTGAGTCAGGGGAAGTATTCCTCTAAAATACTTCAGAGATTTCACATGGGGAAATGAAAGCCTACAGACACACCTCTAGCTACAAACTAGATGAAGGAGAGTGCTTCTTCAGGAGAGGTAGTAGATGCCACCATCTATAAAAAACTTGATAGATCCTTGATGTATCTGGTTAACACAAGGCCCAAAAATTCTAATCAGATGAGTGAAGCCATGGTGAATCCTACCAAGTTTTATTTGAAGGAATTAAACCATGTGTTAAGATACCTTAGAGGCACAACTAAGTATGGGTTATGATACAGGAAGAAAAAGGGAGTGAAGTGCCAAGGCTTCACTAATGCAGATTAGGTAGGCTGTCCACCTGAAAATAAAATTTTTAGGTGCTCTCTTTAGTGTTGGGTGTGTAGATATCTACTGGTATAGCAAGAAACATAGGTATGTGACACTCAGTTTAGCAGTGGCTAAATACATGGCTACAATCGAAGCAACATGTGAGGACATATGCATGAGAAAAATAATTGTGGGTATTTTTAGATAGGATATGAATCTGATAGTGATTTATTATGATAATTAGAGTTGTATTAAATTCTATGAGAATCAAGTATTTCATGACACATATAAGCACATTGATGTTAGGTAGCATCACTTACAGAATTTTGTGCAAAGGAGAATAATGATGCTACATTACATTCCAACTGAGGAGCGGGATGGAGATACCTTGAAAAAGGCATTGTTAAGAGGCAAATTTGAATTCCACAGGTGCAAGAGAGGGGTGGTGCAAAATTCATTTCTTTGTAAGAGGTATTGTTAGAAATTATACCAAGAAAGGATAAATTTGACTTGTGCCTTATTCAAATTTAGTAATTTGATTTTCCACATCAACTAGATGACTTGGATTTCAGTGAGCTAGAGTGATATGGCCTTGTCTACTAGTTAAGTCAATAAATTTGTTATAGGCTTGGGGTAGATTTGTGCATGCAATGATCGCTAAAATTTATCAATCTAGTTAAAATATTTTTAGTTGAAATTAGTTGACTAAGCTCAGGTAATTAATTGAGTCAGTTGAGAAGTATAATTATTGTTAACTTAGTGATCTCTCAATTAAACTAGTCAATCAGCTAAAAATAGCCCAGACATGTATGGAATTTGAATTTCCTTACTGGAGTGGAGGAAAAGACACATCATAATTATCAATTGTATACTAGTTGAGTGTACACTCTTAACCTTCATGCAGGGAATCAATTCCTTAGAATTTGAGCCAGGAAATAGGGAATTCCTGTAAAGTTTAGGAGTTTGATTTCTCCCGAATTGTACAAGAAAATAACAAGAAGCTAGGGCATTGAATTGGCTAATGTAAGTTGTATTTCATTAAATGTGTTTCTAAGTTATGATTTCCATTTCAGAAAATAGTAGAGGAAATTTGTGTGTGTGTGTGTGTTTTTTTTTTTTTTTTTATCAGTTTGAATTCATTAGTGGTAGCAAAATTTTTATTAATTTTGAATAAGAAAAGTAAGGATTTCAATGGTTGAAACAAAATAATGAAGACTCAAAATCCTAGTATAATAAAGAGAAAAATAAATTTAGAACCAGAATGAAGAAGCCAAAATCCTCTATTCAGAAGAATTTTGGAAGAGACCATAAAAAAAAAAGTTTCAAATGGAATAAGTAGCCAAAGGTTGCATAGTCACAAACTAGTTCCAAACAAATTGATTAGCCCACTAAAGGGATGTATGGTGGAAGACAAAGAGAACCTATAAAATGTTACGGTTGTGGAGAACCAAATCTATACCATATCAATTCCTCCATTGCAAGTTGTACAAGAGGAAACGAGAATAAATAATATAGCCAAAAATATATTCCAGATCAATGTTGCTCTAAATGATAGACAAGCAAAACATCAGTTAGCCATGATTGAATCAAAGGTATTACACTGGAAAATCTTGTATCTATTTTAGGATATATATAGGAACTAGTCTTAGTCATGTTAATCCACAAGTTATGGAAAAATGCAAATGAAATGCTGAAAATTTTAAAAACTCATGGTTGGTTAAGCTAGCTACATGCACAAAAAGGAAAGTGACTAACTAGGTAAAATAGTGTCATGTACAATTGAATGGGTGTAAAATAGAATTAAATATGAACATATTACATTTAGGTTCCTATGACCTACTGATAGGAATGGATTGGCTGGAGAAAAATAGATCTATAATAAATTGTTTAGAAAATATTGTTACTTATGCAATTTATGAAGGACATGTGCAGATTACTAAAGGCATACCATGCCTATCTACACCAGAAAAATTTCATCTTTGTAGCTAAATGGATATGATCGAAAAGGCTATAAACTATTTGTTGTTTCGATAGAAGAAAACACACAAAAAATAGAAAAGAAAGTTATAGATGAGATGATTGCAATAAGAGATTTTAATGATGTTTTACCATAAGAGATTCTAGGATTACCACTGAGAAGAGACATAGACATTTCAATTGATTTAGTACTAGGCACCACTCACGTCTCTAAATCACCATATAAAATGAGCATGCCTGAACTTATGGAATTAAGGATGAAGTTACAAGAGTAATTGGAAAAAGCCTACACCAGACATAGGATTTATCCCTTAGGGGCTATGGTGTTGTTTGTTAAAAATAAAGATGGGACTTTCAGGATGTGTATAGATTATTGATATCTAAACAAAATAAATAATAAATAATAAATTTCCTTTTGATGGCTTGACGAGGCTTGGACCCGGCTTTAGAGTTAGCTGCGCTAACCAAGAAAACCCTACACTACCGACACTTTTGCCAACAACCAGCTTAGGCGTAGGATGCACTCTCACCCGAGGTAGTATTGGGGGATGTTAGAACCAACTTTTGACATTCATAAGGCTATGTGATGTGGGGTTAAGGCGTTTCTTTTGTTTCAGGCCTGATTTGACTTTCACGAACCCTTATCCTCGAAATTCCCAACTTAAAGGGATTTTGAATTAAACAAAGTTATGAACTTTGTGTAAGCATCTAGTCACGCACAAAATAACTAATAATAGTAGATTCAAATCTTCACATAGAAATTAAGATAGAAATATAGATAAATGGCATTCAACTTAGCATAAATACAGAAAACAAATTAATATATAAATTAGACAAAAAATTGCTTCAAATACTCTTTATTACTTCAGATTTTCAATCTACGGACTTTCCAGATTTTGTGCACACACCTGTAGGGGCCCACGCACCCATCTATAGACTTACCAAGGTCTCTATGCACACTGTAGAAATATCTTTCCCCTTCGCTCAAAATATAGAAATATATTATGCTTACATACTCAAAACATATCCAATATGACTTACTTCTCTTTCCCTTAGACTTGCTAAGACACCCTTTTTATATACTTTCCCTATTATAATACCATGGTTTTCAAACCATGGGTGGAGCTCAAAAAAATACAAAAATTAGGGGCTTTGACCTTCCTAAAGCCCCTTGACTCCTAGCGACCTAAGCTACTCACGCTCCACTCCTCCAAATGCATAGACTTTACAATATTTTATTAAAACATGACCTAGGGGACCTCGTCCCAATGGGCCCCAAACATAAATAAGTGACTCGTCCTCAAGTCACTCCACTATTATTCTCCTGATCTTTTCTTTTAGGCTGATGAATGAGGACTTCACTTGGTAAATCACCTCTTTTCATTGTAATGCTACCTGTCAAACTTCTTCGACCAACATTTTTGTAGTTGGTCCTTCTGCTCCTAAGCTGATTTTTCACTGCATTTGTTGCATACTCTTGAACATGCATTCCATAGTCTGTGATAGATTCCTTGACTCTTCTTCCCACATTTGCATTTTTGTAGTGATAATCTACATATTCTTCCATAACTCCTCGATCTGTGCTTGGAGGGATGTCCCTTCTTTCAACTAGGCAAACCATTGCACATGTGTTGAGGTGCCTGTTGTTGCCTTTATCTTGTCATACTGCAGTTTCTTGTCTTGGATGGCTACTTCAATATTTTTCACTCATGGGTCCTCGTGAAATGAGGCCCATTGTTATAGAGTCTCTTCGAATAACTGGCTATAGTTCTTGACTGCAACATCGAGATTTTCCATATATGTTCTAATGTTAGCCTCGTGCGTCTCTCAGATCTCTGGTGGTGTAGTAGGTTGGAGCTTCAATTGAAGATCAATAATTTTCATATGTAGTTCAAAATGAAATTTTACACCTATTCCTTCAATTATTTGAATGCATTGGCTAGCTGTTGCACTTTATCTTTTGAAGTATCCTTAGATTGAATTTGGAGTTGTCGAAGCTCACTCCATACTCTAGAAATCGCCTGCTCCAGTTTCCCCTTTCTCGCATTTTTTGTGTCACGATCTTGGAGTGCTTTATGATTTTCATCACACATCTACTGACTAGTGATCTTCACGTCTTTGATCCCATGAGAGCTTATTTCTCTCGCACCTTAATCTCATCTACTTCACCTTGGTGTATCTCATGCAATGTGTGTAGGGGGCGTGACGTGAGGTTAATACTTATGTTCTTAGGCAGATGTGCACTCTCCTTATCTATGACATCATTCAGGTGTAGGGGTATAGCTCAGAGCTCTGAAGTGAGTACTGACTGCACACTACCCAATGTCATTGATTCCATGCTTGCTTGAGACTATCTCTCTTGAACCACGCTCGATTGAACCTAGCTCGTCTAAACCTGCAATTCTTTGAGACCCTCTTGGACCTTCGTTAATGTGGACTGGTACTTCTCTTCAATGCGGCCCCAAATATCTTCTGTCATGGACCTGACAATATCCCTATTTCATCGAGGTCCCCCTCAATGAGGACCATGGCCTCTAGGATGGCAAACTTATCAGATTTTTGCTTCTAACATATGCCTCTTGCACTGGTCTTCTATTGTCATTTGATAATAAAGGGAGAATCGACGTCCTCCAGCTCTACATAGAGGTCTTCGCCACCTTGATCAAGTTCTTCTCTATTTTTCTCTTCTTCTTACTCATGATATGTTTCCCATGCAGTATTCTTTTCTATGTTGATGGTCACCTTCTTCTTTTTCTTCAGTGCATATCTACTAGTCCCTATTGTGCCCTCTACAATGTCTATCGAATGGAGCCAGTCAGTCGGCCACAGAAGGACTAAATGGGCGATATCATCTTCGGTGACCAGAAATGGAAATGTCATCCATTTCTTCATCAAATCACATTGTGCGTGGATGTATACACAGTGGAAATTAGACTTGAAGTCAGTGATTCGCTGATATTTAGTGAATAGACTCGGTGACAACCTTGGCTTCTTGTTAATCATAATTCGCAGATGCATTTCAAATAATACCTAGAACATCTTATTTTCTATACTGCGAACAGAGTCCTTTCTCACCCATAGTAAGGAAAATTTGGCATTCTCGCACAACTCTAGACCTATGGTGGGGAAATGTCAATCCTCTAGTGCCCTCCAAGCTATTAGCACAATCAACAATAAGAGCCACGCGTAGTGGAATTATTTTCTGTCCTCCTGCACCTCGTGGAAATCATCTAGGAATTATTGACACATGTAATTTCCCAATTGAATTTAACCCCCTTATTTCACTATGCAACCAAGGATACAACTGGAGCCAACACTTCATCTACATGACACTTTCTCATGATTTTTGTTACCAAAATATTTGTAGCAAAACACACAACTTCATGTGAGATGGAACTGATGGCATATCCCCTAGACTTCTTGACCAACTTGAAGTAACTTTTCATTTGATCTTCAAACTTTTTCTCTTATTACTTCCCCACAAAATAATCTACGGGGTTCGCACCTTGATAGGATAGTGTTATTATTATTTGTATCAACACGTCATCAATTGGGATGGGCTCTCCCAGCTAGAGACACCCATCATGGACCAGCGCCAACAATGACACACACAAATAGTGTTATTTATGCTTCAGTTAAAGTGTGGGACATACAACATGTTTAAAAATCATGCACACTCAATACTGGCCACCCATTCCATTGGTTCAAGTCTTGTGAGGCCCACCTCCTCCTAGCACACCACCTTCAGATACTTGTTGGGTTCCAGTGGTGGAAATTTCTCATGGTTTCCTGAATCCAAATCTTCCATCTTCAGGTACGGTGTTGTTGTAGTGACTACAATCATCCTCAAAAATTTCACCTTAGCTTCATTTTGGAGACTCCCTACCAACCATTCTTAGTAGCATGTATTGCACTTCCCAAGTACTTATGCTTTCAGTTGAATTTCTTTGGCTTATCAGCATGTTTTTGCTAACTTGTTTGACTTTCACCCACAATTTGACTCCCTATGACTTGGTCTTCAACCCGTTTTTGTGTAGATTTGGAGAATTATGAAGAATTGGAGGGCAACCAACCTTTCTCTCTAGAATTGTACAAAGCATCAACATAGCTAGCTGCTCTCCAAAATTGCGTAGAGCATGCAAGCTGCCTTCCCCATGAAAATTGCATAGAACAGCCCATCACTGAAGTTCTGGCTAGCAACCTTGGCTTTAGTCCAAAAATTGTGCAGAACTTGAGGGGCATCCAAAGCCCCTCAACCAAGAAATTGTGTAGAAGTCATCCCAAGGCTTCTTGTTTGTTGCATGTGCTCACAGGTTGACTGCTTCCCTCAAGGACTATGCAATATTTCCTTATATGCATGGGCATATTTTTCCCAAAAGAGAAAAAATCAAAAAGAAAAAAGAATCCCTAGATTTTAGGGATCTATTTTTAGCACTTGGGGGTTACATGCACAAGTCATTTTAGAAGCCTCCCACCAAGTGTCACATTTTCCTAGAATTGTGGCATGCATGTCGTAAACCTCAATCTTGTTAAAACTATTTATTTGATGCTTTAGAGCTCATTCTTCACTTTGATCTTCGAGCTCTGGCATTCCCAACATATATAGGAACCTTCAACGCACATATTGCAACTTTTTCTAGGCAAGTCCGATTTTCATGTCTTTTGCTGCTTTTCTATCACTTTTTGTATTTCAGTTTGTGTGAGTTTTGTTTTCTTGGTTTTTTTGAATTCTTGTTTTCATTTTAATGCATGTTAGCTTGTAGAAACATTGTTTCAAGTTTTCCATTGCATTTCTTTGTTGTCATATGCACGACATTGTTTCTGCACTAATGGTCGTTGTTGTGGTGACTCGCTTCACACACTTAGTTTTTTTCCATCTTATTGAATCCTACACTTAGTGATTGCATGCATGCTCCTTCACTTATGTCTACACCCAACTTTGTACATGCGTTCAGTCCTTACTGATTTCAATCGCCTATTACCGGGTCTGTGGTGCCCTTGCCCAACTTTCACTATGAATTTGTGGGATTGAAGGCCTTGCCTTTCTCCCAAAAATTGCATAGATCCTACCTCACACTAGCCTCCCAAGGTGTTATTTGAGCATTTCTAGGACGTAGTGCGTCAGATGGCCCTAGGGATTACGTAGTTCAATTTCACTGGATTGCACTCATGCTGACTGAAACTATGCATTACACAGTTTTGGTCCTTAATAGACCAACATGGACTATACTCTGCATAGTTTCAGTAGTCATTCAGCTCCCTGGTAGTCAAGATTGTGATCTGTGTAGTTCTAGTAGTCAGCCTCCCAACCTCTCCTGGTGAAAATTGCTCAAACTTTCTAGACAATCACCCAGGTGTGTTGCATGTCAATCCTCAAGTTTCTTTTGGTTTTCAACTGAAATTTTTCTTTCCATGAGTGTTTCTATATCTCTATGTATCACAAGTTTTCATCATTCTCTTAGAATTACATGTACAATGGCTTCTAAGAGAGCAGGCTCAAACAACATCATTGAGAGTGCAACTAGGAATGCGGTCGAGCAAGTGTATATGAGCTTACCCATCTATAAAGACATTAAGTTGTTCATTGATGAGGAGATCAAGATCAAATGGCAGGCCATCAATGACATCATTTTAGGCACCTTTAAGGAAAATCTAGAGGACGAAAAAGTCTATGTCAACATACACAAGTCTAGCTTATACTGGGTTGCATGCAGGTATACTGTATTTCCATGTGCAAACATGATTGACTGGATTATCTCACATAATGATCCGAGGAATATGGTGTTAAGAAGTTTTAGTGGAATAAAACTTTATACCTTTAGGGTAGAGAAATTTTAGGAGATGTATCACTTACCATAGACAGTGAACACAATGGATGCACCCTTCACCAATCCCAACAAAAGTGGAAAGTCAAGAGACATCTTGAATAGTTGAGTGAGAGAACCATCTAAGTTTAGCACAACGCCCAACTAGGTATACAAGACAAAGGTATTTTGGAAGGTTTATCAGTTCTTGGTAATCTTTGCATTCTAGTTATACAACCAAGAGAGTACAAGAACCTTCCTGCAGATTTGGGTGATTGTGTTAGACTAGCTCGCGAATGAAGGGAAACCTTTGAATTGGTTTGACATGTTGGCTCTCCAACTGAAGGGATAAGTAACAGATGTCTGAAATATACCCAAGGGTGAGTAAGAAAGATCTTCATGTTTGCATACATTCTTGGTACAATATGTGATCGTTAGTAGTTCCCTGGCTTGGTTTGGGCATTGACCACTTCAGAAACCTCTATGCACAAATATTGTAGGTTGATATTTTAGTGCAATTTCCATGAAGTTATACAATAGTTATCAAACCACTTTATCACCCTAGTGTATAGGATTATATTTGAGCAGGATCCACCTTACATGTCACCAGAAATGATGGAGGCATTGGTGAACATAGCAGATTGGTATGCCTCAACACATGGCACCTTCATCCAAATGTACAGTGTGGAGAAAGATCTGAATGTGTTACAAAAGTTTTCCATGGACAAGTTGGTTGTGCAAGAGTTTGCATACCGCATTTCGAAGGGGTTTTTAGAAAGAGTACATAGGAAGAAGAAGGCACCTTAGCTTGCTCTTCCTTTTCGGATTAGGTTGTATGAGATCCAGAATCTCAAGAATGTTGAGTCCAAGACAAAGGAATTCAAGATGTTCTCATTTGGCACTAGGAGTTTCATCCATATGACTCACATCGCTTAGTGGAAGACCACTCTATGAGAGTGTATCACCCTTAGATTCCTGGGGCATGTCATTGCCTTGAGGAAGACCCATGGAGATATTACTATAACTCCTCAAGAATTAATGAACTAGTCAGAGTGGTTGTAGAGTGGTTAGTAGGGCACAAGGTAATAGCACCTCAGAGAGTATGAACATCAGTAGTAGTAGAGGGCAATGGAACTGCACATGAAAAAGGAAAGAGGAAGGTTTATGGTAGCAGGGAGGTGGAGAAAAGCTACAAGTTCAAAGAAAATCCACTTGTATTAAGAGTAGCTTTGGAGATTGAGTCAAAGAAGTGACAATGCAACAAAATGATTTTGAAAAGATAGAGGGAGAAGTAGAAGATAGAGGAGGTAGAGAAGAAGTTACAAGAGGTGAAGAAAAAACTAAGGGAAGAACAAGAACTCCGTAGAAGAGAGAAGGAAGCACAATAGGAAAAAGAAGTAAAACAAGAGATGCAACCACATTGATGAAACTATGCCCATACACATTATTGACTCATCACAATTGGTAGATAGAAAACAAGATGAGTGGTCACAAGAGTAGGACTTTTGTCAAGAGATTGAAAAGATGTTAGAGCAGATGGACATAGATGTGGTTCAGTCAAAGTAGGATCAGGATATAGACCTCATACCTAAAGACCCACTCCACCAGTTTCACCAGATTCTGGAGCAAAGTAAGTCCCAAGAGATCATGGAAACATTAAAATCCTTGAGGGAAATCTGGAAGTAGATGTGCACAACATATCCTTTGATGAGTCGCAACATAGACTCATGCAGTCACATTGAGTACCCACTCCAGATGTCCATGCATCTCTTGCACATTTTCAAGAATGAGTGATCATGTCTGATGTGCACAAAAATCTAGCTACATTGGTCAATGGTACAAAGGCATATGATGAAGCCACTAGCTCAAATGTGATCTTCTTAATAGATGAGAACGAGCGCATGGCTAAGGAGTTGTAAGCATCCAAGAAGAAAGAAGAGCAAGATACAACATCCGCTAGAGAAGAGTTGAAGAAAGAAATAATTGATGAAGTACCATCTCTTAAGACAACCATGTAGAACTTGTACTGCAATTTCATCAGCATGTGTAAGTCATTTGTCCATCTTAATGATTGGCAACAACGTTATACTAGGAGAGCATGCATCTTGATAAACATGAAACTTGTTTTCAATCTCATGTAGATATGGACAATGAGGTACAAGTGAGCCCCATTGTACTTGCCAAGGATGATGCACCCAAAGGCAATGGAGTTGAAGGCATGCATCCGAAGTCATATTTAGAACTATGAGGAACTCCCATAGCTCATCACCAGCTTACATGATTCACATTCATGAGTGTTTAGGAGCATGGATGTCATTGTGCACGTGCATGCGATCGCATCCATTAGCACACTCATTGAGGCGAATGGAAAGAACCATGTCTGACTAGAGCTGGACATGTACTTCAAGCAGTTGATGTGCATAGCCACGAGTGAACATTTGCAAATGAGTGTAGACACTATGCATTAGTATGTCACTGGTTCGGCTGAACTCAAGACCATGATGCACATTCTATATGACAAGTTGGAAAAAGGATCCAAATTAGTGGTTTGGGATGCAATGGAGGCAAGACTTCGCTTTTAGAAGGATGTGACCATGGAGTACGCAAACACCATAACAGACTACCAATGTTGGCATCAATTCGCCACCATCAATCACCAAGAGGATGTCGATGAGTTAGTCTTCCCATAATTGTCCAAGTCTCAATGATGTCTTTTATGGCTTACTCAAGCCCATTCTTGTCTCATGTGGGTACATGTGTAGACTGTATTGTAAACATGTTGTGAAGTGAAGGACGAAGTGTCAATAATAGAATGTAAATAGTCATGTGTAAGTTGAAGAGTGATGAGGGTAGTTAAAGAGTCACAAAGGGGTATTTTAGGGGTCACCCCACCCTTTTCTATATATAGAACCTCATAACTCATTGTACAGACTTTTGAGAGCCAAGCTTCTAATAGGTATAACTTAGAGAAATCTTGGAGTCTATTGTAACAAGCCTTAGATTCTCCATAGTGCAGAGTGAGTACATCTCTTTGGAGGAGTAATCAGAAGTGATTGTAACATTCCACTATTGGGGATAGTGGTTGTCAAGGTTTTATGTATCATTGGAGCTTTCACTCTTTTAATATAACAAAGCCCACACATTTCATGAATATATTGTTAATGTAGTTCAGCTATCCTGGTTACTTTAACGATGTATGTAGTTGTAATTTACACATGTATGTATGGGCTATTCTATATGTGTCTGTATGAATCTTAACGAAGCATGTTGTTGGTATAACTCATCACTTTGGATTTTCGGCTATCCTACTTTCCATCTCATGATGTCTTTCAACTCGTGTGTTCCTTTTCAAGCTGTGTGCTATCACAGGCTTCTAAGGGGTGCACTGTTCTCCCCTTCTATGTGTTAGAGCTTTTCATGCACCTTCCTTGACTTACTACAAGGTCACACTTATGATTCCAACAAGGAAATGTTACTTACCTCTGCACACAACCATAGTTAAGGAAATAAGGTACAACCCACTTTTGGGACTCCTACTCCAAATGATCTGAGGAATAGTTGGGACATCTTACCAGGTAGATCCGTTGAGATGTTAGTGGGCCCAACACTGTCAACATTTTTGGCACTAGAAGGAGGGCTAGATGACAAGTTGAGTCCTCTCAATCTATTTTTAATCTTCACACATCTATAATGGATTATATTTAACCCTATGCAATGTTTGTCCAACAAAAATCCCTTTGAAGTCGAGAGGGTGTTCTTTAATGAATTTTTCAGAAATCGCGTATGATGGTGAAGGCGAAGTGGCTTTGCCTAACCACTTAGATGAATTCCATGCATT
This sequence comes from Pinus taeda, assembly GCA_000404065.3. Lineage (NCBI taxonomy): Eukaryota > Viridiplantae > Streptophyta > Pinopsida > Pinales > Pinaceae > Pinus > Pinus taeda. Next base: position 64,758 of record APFE031614512.1, on the reverse strand, counting down.
CATGGATAATGTTGAATATTTTAATGAAATAGAGATCTGTATGTTTCTCGCAAACACACTTTGCAAATACCCATTTCTATGGTGTCGTACGCTTCCTCCTAAATGTGTGCACTCAATCAAGCAATTTAGTGATCTAATATAATATGTTTTTCACCATTTTGATCATCAAGCACTTGATAAGAAAATGTTAAAACAACGAAAGGCCCAAATGAATCACTAATGGAACCTTGGGAGTGCTTCCATCTTCTGTCTTTTCAAGATTTGAAAAGTCATATGAAATTCCAACATCTTATTGACAGATATGACTATGTTTGTATCAAATCCCTCTATCCCAAAGTGAAGAAAAAAATCTAAAACCCCACTCAACATACTTTTGTAATGAAGTTTCAAAATCTCAAGTGGGAACTATTGGCTTGTTGGCTTGTTGGGACCTAACCCAAGTTCAGAAGTGTTTTAGCCAAAAAAATCCTGAACCCACTGACCATTTCGGCAACATTCCGTGGTGCGCGGACTGAGGTCTCACCGGAGGTAGTATGGGAGGGTGCTGGAATAAGGTTTCCACACCCTAAGGATGTCTTGATGAAGGCTGGGAATTTTGCGAACCGATCCTGTGTGCTTGCACTACTCCATGTAGCCATCTAACCTTTATGTAGCTCAGTAAAGAGCGCGAAGAGGCATTGTCTAGATCCCATGTTCTTAATATGTTATTATTATAAATATGGCTTAATTTTCTTGGCCTAGTATTCTCATCAATCATTCAACATTCATAACAAGTGCACATAATCATAAACTGTAAAGATATGCATAAAAATATAACAGAAGCATAGACATACATATCTTCGAGGAGATGCACAATATTTTAGAATCAACTTATCTTTTATGAAACCTCTGTTTAGTTACAATCCCAAATCCACCCTACACACTTAGCTGCATGGGTTTGTGACCACAGCTATGGAATTTACCAGGCCTCTACGTACACAGTTGCAGAGCCTCTTCCTATTGCTACAACCCAAGACTCAGACTTACAAGCTCATATCAAATTCCTCATTCAAAACCCATATCACTTAAGACCAAGACTAAAAAACTTCCTTCACACTTAGAGCCTCACTCTATTTATACATTCCCATGGTCCATGGACCATGGGTAGGTAGACGCATTATTTATTAAATTAAAATATTTTAGTGTAGACACCCCTAGACTCTCATGCTCTATGCCCACATTTTGCATGATCTTTATATTACATTGACCAAAACTCGACTTTAAGCTCCAAAAACCCACTATGGGGGGATCCACTGCCCAACAAGCCCCCAACACAATCATCGTGAATCGTCCTGAGTCACACAGCTAGTGTGGCAACCCTTGCGTGAAGTCTATCCAACTATGTTTGTGTAGTGTGAACGTCCACAACTCACCATGCTGTTGTTGTCTCAATTTGGTCCCTTTCTGCTTCAGAACCATCTGCATCTGATTTGATCCTCTACTGCGATGTCAGCCTCTAGTACCTATGTTTATAGTCCCGCACCTCTGTCCGGCTCCTCGAGTCATGAATACTGTGCTTTGTTTGGTTAGTCAAATAGTCGCCCCACTTATGTAGGGCTTTAGGTGATTTCCGTTTACTCTTCCTTGGAAGGGCTCTCCATTAAGTTTGACTAGATGGACCGTGCATCCATCTGTGACCTATTTTACCACATATGGTCCTAACCAATGCATTTTAAATTTTCCAAGAAACTTTTTAAACTTGTTGTCATATAGCAACACGAAATCATTTATCTTGAACATGTGCAACTTGATATGGCGATCGTGCCATGCTTTCTCTCATTGTTTCTATACTTTCTGATGGAACCCCACTAAAAAATGTTCTTCCTCAAGTTCTTCCAAATGCACAAGCCTCTCTTCCAAGGATTTGTAGTCTGACATGCCTGTCATCGCTGATATCCACAAACTGGGTACGATGTATTCCATCGACATGACTGCTTCTGTGCCATAGACTAACCTGAAAGGTGTCTGAGCCATCAATTTCTTGCATGTGGTTCTGTATGCCCATAATATGGCAGGTATGTGCATGTCTGAGTCATCTAGCTACGTGTTACATACTTTGGTCAAGAAATATCTAGAATCTTATTGAATGCTTCTACTGTCCCATTAGCTTGCGGATGGTACGCTGTACTTTGCTAATGATAAACCTGGAACTCCTCGGTGAGTGCACTAATAGTTTCATTTAGGAAGTGTGTTCCACAGTGACTCATTAAAATTTTTGGACATCCAAACCATGTCAACACATTGTCAAACAAAAATTTCATAGCTATAGCGGTCATTCAGTCCTTAACTGGATGTGCTTCCACCCATCAAGTCAGGTACTTTGTCATGGTGATGATGTAGCGCACACCTGTCTTCCACTGAGGTTTGATTGGCCCCACAAAGTCTATTGCCCATTTTTCAAATGGCTACAATTTCATCTATGGATTGAGTGGCATCTCATCGCTTCGTGATAGTTTCCCAGTCCATTGACATACGTTGCAAGCCTGACAGTATGCTTTCAAATCTTGATGTAGTGTTGGCCACCATAGCTGAGCACAAAGAATCTTCTATGTCATCACCCATCCTGTATAGTTTCCTCCTGTAGACCCCCCATGTGCTTCCACGAGGATCTCCACTCATTCAAATTCAGGTACATATATTCGTAATATCTCATCGTTTCCCATTTTGTAGAGATGCCCCGCAATGATAGAAAAATCCTTCGTGCATACCACCAATTCCTTCTTCTACTGGACTGAATATCCCTATGGCATAGTCCCTGTGGTTAAGAAATGGATTATATCTTTGAAGTGTCCATCCACGACATGCACTGCGAAGAGCTATGCATCAGGTAGTCCTTCTTCCAAATTTGTTGGCTCCTCACTAGTCTCAATTTGTCATAGGTGATTTGGGCCTGCATTTAGGCATCCCGGCTTCATGATGACCTTGAAGTCATATTCTTGAAATAGGAACAACCATTTGCATATGCACCCCACCAACACAGGTTTGTTCACCAGGTATTTCAACCCAGAATGATCAATATACATCTTGAAGTGCCACCCAATTAGATAGCGGCAGTATTTCTTGAGCCCGTATACCATTTCCAATCCTTCGTGCTTAGTAGTAGAATAGTTATTTTCTGCTTTCGAAAACCATCAACCTACGAATGCGATTGGGTGATCCACGCCTTTCATGCCTTCCTACCTAAGTACAATGCCCAACGCGATACATGAGGCATCAACATGTACATGAAATTTGATGTCCGATTTTGGGAAGACCAAAATGGGAGCGGACGCCATTTTTTTCTTGAGAACATCCAAAAAAAATTTACAATCAACATTCCAACAATATGTAGTGTCCTTTTTCAACAACTGTTCCATTGGTGATTTGATTTATGCATAGCTCTTAATAAACTTTCAATAATAACCAGTGTGCCCCAATGTGGCACATAGTTGTTTGACACTTCATGACACTTCTAGATTGAGAGTAACGACAATCTTCACAAGGTCCACCATCATGCCTTGTTTACAGACCACATGGACGAGCATATTTCCAAAGGGGACAAGGAAGGTGCATTTCTTAAGATTCAGTGCAATCTAGTGTCGTCGACAAATATCCAGCATCAACCATAAGCTCACTATATGGTTTTTAACTAACCCAAATAAAGTACAATCATCCAAATAGACCTCCAAAAACTTTTTGATGTATTTTTTAAACGTAGCCACCACTACATGCGAAAATATCGTTGGCGCATTCTTCAGTCCAAAGGGCATAACTGTGTATTGAAAAAACCCCATTCAGTTGCGAAGGTTGTCTTGCTCCTATCTTCCAATGCGATCTTGATCTAGTGGTACCCTGAGAAACCATTCATGAATGAGTAAGCTTCTTGTCCACCAAAATTCTCCAATACTTCATTTGTAAATAGTGTCAGGAATGGATCATGAACATAGGTGTTGTTAAGATTCCTGAGGTCCACATAGATTCTGATTTCGCCCTTCTGTTTTTTCTCCTGTACTACCATAGTACTCACCCAATGTGATTCTTCCACTAGTTCAATAATTCCAACTGCAAGAATTTTGTCTAATTCTTCATGGACCTTTTCTTTATACTTCGGATTAAAAAGATAAGGTCACTTCTTAACTGGCTTTGTGTCTAATTTCAGAGTGATCTTCGTCATCCCTAAGTCGCCAATGATCCCCTTTGAATCCATGATTTTGGCTGGGAAAGAATTTCGATATTCGAGGAGTAACTCAACAACCTTATCTACCATCACATCATCCCAATAGTCCCCAGGCATTGCGTACTTTGGCTCCGCATTTGTACCAATGTTTACTAGCTTTTTATTTAGCAGTGCAGTGATGTCAGGGTCCTCAATTGATGGTACTTGAACTTCATGACACCCTTCAATTTTTGGAATATTAATATTTTGGGGGTCATCATCATCCTCCTCTACTTGTACGTTATAACATTTTAGGGCATGGCTTAACTGGGTTGCCCATGTTGGTTGAACTACTTCCCATGGTTCCTGTGGTATTTTGAGGATGGCGACTTTCACAGCTTGTAGCGCATAGTCAACGTATCCAACCATCGGTCTTCAAATGTGAATGTTAATAAAAATCCCTCACGTAAAACATCCCATTCACCCATACCATGTCGGAGTTTTGTCTTAGTATACCAATTCATGGGTATGACATCTAGGGTATGATAGAATAAGTGTAACCATTCAGGCTGAGGATCTTCTCCATAGGCCTTGGTCCATTTTCTGAGGTCTATGCCCAGGTCATCGCATTGATCGTATTTGTCTACTAGCCATAATTTTGATTTCCCAAATCGTAGCTGCATCATCCTCCTGCAGCTTTGCCAGCTCTCAAAATTTCATTGATGTGTTCCCCACCAACCCATAGGTGTCGCACACAATGCCCACTTCAATGCATTGAACCGTTATTGCTCTGGTACTATGCTCTCAAAGTTGCTCAAGAATTCATCTAGCATTGTCAATCCATCATATGATGGTAGATCTCAAGCCTGGCCTGTTAGACAACGCAGTGATCTAGTCATCATGTTGCAATTCAGCATTGTCACTTCATTCAACTAATTGTGCCAACCTTTATCTTCTTCGTCTGAGTCTATGGTGCAGGAACCTACATGCTCCCATGAGATCCTTCCATCTACAGACAGATTCACCCAATCCTGATCTCACACAATTATCTTCTAGATATAGTCCAACTCATCATTGCTTCCATCATCGCACATAGGTTCAATGTAACGCACTCCTTCAGCTAGGTCTAGTGGAACTACTACATGTATGGACATTTTCTCGAATATCATCTTTCGTTTCTTTAGATTGATGACTCCATTCATATCAATGGCCCAGTCTATTCCTAGCAACGTGGGATAAGTATTGCTATCATCCATAATCTCTATCACTTCAAAGTCCATCTACATGCCTACACCTTCAATATCCACCGTTACTCCTTGCAATCTCCCCATGGAAAAAATTTCTGTTGGTTCGCCATTCACAATTGAATAGGGGACCACTGCAATGTAGGCCCACCCATGCATTCCCATGTCTTCTTTGGTAACACATTCACTTCTGAACCCAACTCTAGGATTTCTTGATCCATTTCATATTCACCAATCTATGCTGTCAATCTCATTTCCCTCTTGGTGAGCAATGCATGCTTTCCCAGCTTCCGGACTACATAGTGTTCCCCTAACCCGATGCACCTAGTTATCAACTCCTGTAGTCCTTTAAATACCTTATTATCATGCAAAAATTTCATGCATGTCTCTAAAAATGTAGTTAGCATAGAAGGATTGATCCTTGTTTTTGGTTGATCCTTAATACCTGAAGTAGAGGCCTCCACGAAGCTCTTCTTAGCTTCCATAAATGTCTCCTTTGTGTGTTCCAAGTCAATCTCAAGTTCCTTTGTAGGAGCCTTACAAATCCATGTACCTTCCTTGGGTTGCTTCCCCTTATCTTCCCCTATGGTTGCACTGTTTCTGAGCTCCATGTTCACATTGGGGTCTTCTTCACATGGTTTAGACCTCATCATTTGGATATTCTGAGTCAAAGTAGGCCGTAGTACCCCTTTCTTGCGCTTATGTGTGATCAACATAGGACAATATGCCATTTCATGATCAAACTGCTCATAGTACGAACATGATATTCTCGTTAGGTTGGTAAAATTGTGAGCGTAGTGCCCTGGTCCTCCACAATTGTAACAGATTAACTATCTATGGCCCCTTCCTGGCCCCATTCCTCCTCATCCTCCACACCGCCCTTGATATCCACCTTGTGCCATTCCCACTATTGGGTCAAGGGCTCACATTCCTGTCTACATCCGATAGGCTAGGGTTTGATCCATCATTAACTCATAGCTTTGACAAGTACATGCGTCATGGCCCACTAATCTATAGAAATTACAAAAAAGATGTTATGGAGTCTGTGTATACTTCTGCAACAGATGACAGTTGTTTGTCATGTGATTTCCTCCTATTTGAAATATGGTGCACTAGAGCATGGGCCCCACACTTGGCCTTGCTTGTGCCTCTAGTCTCAATGGCATTGGTCCCCCTCCTGCCAAGTAGTTCACAAATACTAGATAGTGGTCTTTGTCATCACCCTAGCCTTTGCATTTTATGCACCACACTTCTTCGCAAGCCTCTGGCCATGGCACCTTATCCTACTTCAAACTCTACATCTCTAAGCATACATTCTGTAGTTGCACGTGGATCTATTGGACTCCCAACCCCGGATCCTGTATCGCTTTTTCATGCAACCTCATCACCATTTCCAACACTTCGGCCTAGGTTGAAAGCTTCTATTGTGACAGTGTCATCCTCAGGTGTGGTGTCAAAGACACCACAAACCACGTGCGGTGTTGCACATCCATTAGCGACATATTAGCCTCATGGATTATACTCTTCAGCCTCTAATCTAGATCCTAGGCGGTCCCGCCTGGAAGTATTGCGATCTATTTAATCTGATGATTGACTGTGTCTCTGATTTCGACTAGCTAAATTCTTTGTTCAACACATTTTGGATCTTTGCTATTCCTACATTTGGGTAATCATTTGAGTGCTCGATATACCATGTCAACGCATGATCCTACAGCGTGCTCACCAGTGTGGCCTTCTTAATGTTGTCATCCATGACTCCTTGTGCTTCCCACACTTCTTTTACCATGAACCAGAACTAGTATAGATCCGCATTCCCTACTCCTTTGAGGACAGGTAGCTTGATCATGCTTGCCATGATGAACTATGGGTTGGGTGGAGCTAGGGTGGGTGAAGATTAAGGTGAAGTAGGTGAAGCGAGTGATGGCGTAAGTGGAGGTGATAACTGTGGATTGCACTGCCTTCTCAAACTTAACACACTTCTCGGTGAAACCTGAGCACACTCTTCCTCGCTCTCTGGTGAAGGAGAAATTAGAGGACGATTTCCTAGTCCTTCAATACCTTTGTAGATCATTCCACTCCGCATCGTTCCAAGCATTAATATATTCGCATAACCGACTTTTCACATAACAACATCTTAATCTAGGTATTCAGGGATTTAATGCACCTACCTTGTAGTCCCTTCAGAAAGCATCATTCTGCTTCGCTATAGCTCATGGTCATGTCCATCGTGAGCTCAGTGATAAACCCCCTATTATTCGATTGAGGCAATGATCCATAACTTGTGCAATCTTGTCTTTTGATGCCTCTAGTTTGCACATTAACTCTGGAGTCCACACTATCAGTTGATCAAGCTTGTACCTTCCGTGGCTGTCGGCTAGCCTCACATCCACTCGTATAGTTTAAAAGGGAAGGACGCAAAGATGATCTCATGGATTTCCATACATACATACGATCTAGCCACCTTTTCTCAAATATTTGTGGAGTGTTGGAAATAATATTGAGAGGGGCGGGGGGGTGAATCGATATTATCAAATCAATATAATTTTTCCATTTCCATATTCAGATTCATGTACGCTACTTCAATTAAGGAAAACCGTGTGTATACGCAACTGTGTATAATGTAACCAACGTATATTCAGTCAACTTATAAATCAGTTAGTTGCTTCTTTAATGAGTGCATCAGAACATTATTAACCATATGATTAGTAAAAAAGAGTAGTAAAGCAGAACAAATCATCACACATAAACAACACACATGAACACCAAGATGTAAGGTGGAAACCCAATGTGGGTGAAAACCACCTGCTCCAATTTGTCTCTAACTTCTTTTAAATTAGAAACTTCTTTTTACAATGATTTTGTACTGGTGCAGTCTTATACCAGTATGCAGGCTACTACCTGTAGAAGGCTACAACCTTCTCTCATTTTCCAGCTTCTTCTGGAAGGGAGCTACAACCCCCTTTAGCTCTTGTACTAGCTGAAGTACTAGTACGTAGGTGCTGACCTACAGAAGGCTACAACCTTCTCTTTTCTTCGAGGGACCACGTTTCATAAATTCTCAGACTGGATCCATGAATATCAATCAAACATCAAGTATATCTGCATCAACCAATCTCCTTTGTACAAATAAAACCTGAATCAACCAATAACTTCTCAGAATGCTATAACCATAAAACACTACCAGTAACCAGACACCAATTCTGAACCCAGAACACTATAGCAATAAACAGAAGTAGCTAAAACATATTTCATGAGATGTATGCTACTTCACAATGTAGAAACCTGTGTACATACACAGCTGTACTAAGGCCAACCAGAATATATGCTATCTTCACTTCCTAAACCCATGTGTATATGTGCCTCTGCTGTACCGAACCTGCATACAGATCTATAAAAGATATTTTACCCTTTTCACTTAATCAGACATTAGCTATACCCAGATGATCAGATTTATAGATCTAATCATGCACCAGTTATAACAAATCAAAAATCACACAATGATACTATTATTCAAGCCTTAGGATCTCAACCAATTAAGAGAACTTATCCATCTTTTAGCACTCAGGTTCCTCCTAGGTTCAGATTCAGCAATGTACCATAACCCAATGACCAGTATTCGAGGTCTTGCTCTTCATCAAATATTCAATACTTAAGTCAATGCCTTTTTCAAATGATCTCCTTCCCCTTTTATAGTCTTATGCCTTACTTAAACCATGTTCCAAAACCATTGAGAACCAATACTAGGGACCCAAAACCTGCGTTCAACACTTTGGATGCAATACTAAGGACTGAAACCATAGGTTCAAATATATCGGACTAAATACCAAGGACCAAACATAATTTTCCCACATGTACGTGCTTTTCTTTGCATGAAAGTGCATGCATACGTATATGTGCCTTTTGATCGGTAATCCCATGTGTATATGTGACTTTGTTAAGAGGAACATGCGTATACCTCATTTTCTTTATTTCTGAGAGCCTGAACTATGATCTACCATTTGAGTGAGTTGCCATCAAGGACAACACCTATGTCATAGAGCCAAACCTATGTCATAATGCCAACGATCTCCCCTTTTGGACTTGATGGCAACCCCAAGTCACTCAAAGTCATTCTCCCACTTTGACATCAAGGGCAAAGGGTTATGCTCCCCCTGAGTACATGTTGAATTCTATGCTCTACAGTGCTGTCCAAGCTCCCCGTGATTGTAGGCAAGGTTTGCAAGAAGATGTTCTACAAGAAGATACATAACTTTATAAATTATAAATTACCTTTCTACCACCAAAGACTCATAAACACATTCATCTCCCAATCCAAGTGGGGATTGATTCATTTACCCAACCAAGTGGGGATACACCAAAAGTTTATAGAAGATAAAACAAGAACATTACATCATCCATCCCAGGCATAGTGGGGAAACCAAGATAGGCCATTACATGACCTTGATAAGAAAATAAATACATGACATAGAGACGAAATATCTACAACAAGACTATGATAGATAACTGTCATCAGTACCATTTATTAATCATCATTCAGACTAGCAACTATGTTCTCCCTGTGCACCTGATCCACCTGAAATCAAAACAACTATGAAATTGAACCAAGATCTTCTAAGATAATGCCAACCATGCATTATTAGAACAATATATGCTCCCCCTGAACTTGTGCCAAATGGTCCCTATCAGACCCATATCAGACACTTTTCATCCTGAGCCTAGCCCAGTGTTTTTCTCCAAACCAACATATCCATGACTGTATCTCCATAAACCAGCCTATGTATGTTGATCCTCCTTATGAAACTCGCGTACAACTACTTTTTTTCTGAAACAAACAAGATTCAACAGAAAGATGTTGCATCAACTACCCCTAGCTTCTGTCTGAGGTATTCAAATGTCTCCTTGGGCAGTGGTTTGGTGAGTATATCAGCAACTTGTTCCTTAGAAGGAACATACTCCAATTTGACCTTTTGTTCAAGCACTTGTTCCCGAAGAAAATGGTACTTGATTGGTATGTGCTTGGTCTTCAAATGCATGACTAGATTCTTTGAAATGTTGATTGCAGTTGTATTATCACAAAAAATGGAGATAGGTGGAGTACAAGTGATTTGAATGTCTTGTAATGTTTGCATCATCCAAAGTAGTTGTGTGCACCAAGATGCAGTAACTACATATTCTGCTTCAGTTGTAGATAATGCAATTGAACTTTGTTTCTTACTGAACCAAGATACTAATCTAGGACCCATGAAGAATTGTTGTAGCTCTGATACCACTTGTTGTAGCTCTGATACCACTTGTTGTATATCTAACCCAAAATATTATAGATCTGATAAGAAAGTATAAGATAATGCAAATAAACCCAAGAAATAGATAGAAATGAATCTTTATTATCAAACCCTTAAGGTAGGGCAACACCATACAATAACTCCTTAAGGAAGGAGAACACTCCACAAGCCATATGCCTGTTCATACAAGAATACTTCTCTTCATATCTCTCCATGTGGAGTCTCTAGCCTCTATATAGGCCTTATACATACAATACCATGCATCATTACCATGGTTTCCTCATACCATCAACTAATACCATGGGCCCCTTACATTATTATTAACTACTTGTCGTCCCTTACATGACATGGGTTAACCACCTTATTTATTACTATGGCCCATCCCATTATTACATTATTACCTTGGGTACCTCCCTCGGTATCCCATATTACCCCCCTAGGTATATAACATTCCACCCCCTTTAGCATGTTTTGTCCCCGAAACATGGGAAGAACACAAATAATAAGATCTACTTAAAAGAGTAGTCCACTGATACCATGCACGTGCATCTAGCCATCCAAGAGAAAGGTGAACCCTCGATCTCGCTGGTGCCTCGCTCGCTTGAGATGGAAGTTGTCCGTGGCCGCTCTTCTGTGTTGTTGTGTAGTAGGTGGATCGTCTCTCCTTTGTATTCGTCATGTGACTACTTGGTTTCCATCTTGATGGTTGTCTTGCGGGGTGATGTAGGTGATGATA
>APFE031614512.1:12012-46169 GCA_000404065.3 Pinus taeda | reverse complement strand
TCAAACCCTTAAGGTAGGGCAACACCATACATTCACTCCTTAAGGAAGGAAAATACTCCACAAGCCATATGCTTGTTCATACAAGAATACTTCTCTTCATATCTCTCCATGTGGAGTCTCTAGCCTCTATATAGGCCTCATACATACAATACCATGCATCATTACCATGGTTTCTTCATACCATCAACTAATACCATGGGCCCCTTACATTATTATTAACTACTTGTGGTCCCTTACATGACATGGGTTAACCACCTTATTTATTACTATGGCCCATCCCATTATTACATTATTACCTTGGGTACCTCCCTTGGTACCCCATATTACCCCCCCAAGTATATAACAAGAATGCACTACCACTAGTGCTTTTTCTGTCATCCACGCTTCCTACCCAATATGCATCTATATATGCATGAAGTGTGAGATATGTACCTCTAGGATACCATAAGCCAAAGTTTTGAGTTCCTTGAAGATGCTTGAAAATTCTCTTAACTGCCTGAAGATGAGTTTCCTTTGGATTTTCTTGAAACCTTCCAACTATTCTTATTGCATGCATAATATATGGTCGGGTACCTGTTAGATAGAGCAGACTACCAATCATGGATCTATAGGTTGGTAGATGTACTACTACTGATTCATCATTTGCACTGAGGCTACATCCTGTTACCATAGGGGTACATATTGGTTTTGAATCCTCCATCCCATTTTTCTTCAAGATCTGCTTGAGATACTTGGTTTGTGATAGAAAAATATCATCTTTGTCTTGTTGGACTTGTAAATCAACAAAATATGTGAGCTCACCAATCAGGGACACTTCAAATTCCTTTTGCATCACCAAGGCAAAGTTTTGACTCATGTCTTCTTCATTGCTACCAAAGATGATATCATCAACATACACAGCAAGTATTAGCAACTTACCATTGTCAATTTTTATATAAAGATTGTTATCTATTGATCCTTGTGTAAAACCTTGTTAACAAATGCACTTATCCAAACGGTAATACCAAGCCCTAGGAGCTTGTTTAAGGCCATAGAGAGCCTTTTTGAGTCTACATACAAGTTTTGGATCATTTCCAAGAATAAACCCATTTGGTTGCTCAATATACACTTATTCATCCAAGTGTCCATTCAAAAAGGCAAAATTTAATGACCATTTGAAATACTTTGAACTTATGAAAGCTAGAAAGAGCAAGGAAAATTCTTATGGCCTCAAGTCTGGCAACTGGTGCAAAATTTTCTTCAAAGTCTATGCCTTCTTATTGAGCATACCCTTTACAAACAAGTCTACCCTTGTTTCTAATAATATCTCCATTTTCGTTCAACTTGTTTTTCAAAATCCATTTTGTCCCTATGACATTCTTATCTTTTGGTCTAGGAACCAACTCCCAAGTGTTATTCTTTTCAATCTATTCAAGTTCTTCCTCCATGGCCTTGACCCAGAATTCATCTTTGCATGCCTCTCTTACATTTTGTGGTTCAGTGGAGGAGAGTAATGCTAGACAGCTTGAAGCTTCTGAAATGGTTCTTCTTGTTTTTACACCTACCTCCTTCTACCCAAAAATTTGAGTTTCTTGATGATTATTCTGAACGTACCTGGATGGAGTCTTTTCTTCTATCCTTATCTATTCTTCTGGTGCCTCATGAATTTCTTCTTCATCATAAGTCTGATTTGATGTTGAAGGATAGTCCTCATCATCTTCGAAATCTTCAGATTTTATCTGCCTAGGAATGTTTCCTTCTTCATCAACCACTACATCAATACTCTCAACGATTTTTCCAAGTCTTTTCTTGTAACACTTATATGCTCTGATGTGGGGAGAGTAACCAAGGAGAATGACTTCATCTACTCTAGGTTTAAACTTGCCAAGGTTTTCATCAGTCTTTTTGTTGTAGCATTTTCTTCCAAAAATTTTGAATTATTTTACCGTGGGGATCTTACCATACCAAAGTTCATGAGGAGTCTGAGTGTTGTTCACCCGGATGTTTGTCTTGTTGAGAATAGTAATGGCAGCAAATGCAGCTTCACCTCAGAAGGTTGCGGGAGTTCCTGACTCATCAAGCATAGCATGAGCCATTTGTTGAACTATTTTTTTCATCCTTTCCACTACTCCATTTTGTTGAGTCCTTGCAGTAGAGAATTCCCTTCTTATTCCATGTTCTTCACAAAAATTGAAAAATTCATCCGAGGTAAATTCCCCTCCTTGATCAGACCTGAGGCATTTGATTCTGCAATCTGATTCGTTTACAACCAAGGCTTTGAATGCTTTGAAATTTTCGAAAGCTTCGTCTTTATGCTTCATAAGTCCTATCCAACACATCCTTGAAAGGTCGTCAATGAAAAATATAAAATATTCTTCTTCTCGAGGTGACCTTTTCCTAGATGGACCACATACATCAGTATGGACAAGTTCAAGTGGCCTGCTCGTTGATCCTTCCTTCTCAGGAAAATTGGTTCTGGTTTTCTTACCAAACTGACATGATTTGCATATTGTATTGTCTGGAATTCTGATGTGAGGGAGATCACGAACCGCTCAATATTTTCATGCTTTCCTTATCTGAGCGAAGCTTAGATGCCCCAATCTTTTGTGCCATAGCCAGTGTTCATCATTCTTGCTTAGATACCATTGTTGTTGTCCTCCCTTGAGTATATATAAATTATTTGGAGTTCTTATGCATGTGATCACTGTTTCTCCTCTATCAAGCTCACAAACAATGCATCCATTTGATCGAAATATTACTTCATTTCCTTGATCACACATTTGACTGACACTCAATAAATTATGCTTTAAGCCATCAACATACATAACATTTCTAGCTTTGACCTTTTCTTTCAAAAGAACAAAACCTTTACCTTTTATGAGTGCAAGGGTGTCATTTCCAAATGAGACCTTCCTTTCCTTTTCTAAGCCACTATATGAATGAAGTTTTTCTTTATCACTTGTCATATGTTTTGAGCATCCACTGTCGATGTACCACTGATTTTCTTGTCCTTCCCCATATAAGGCTATCCCACATCTTTCTAGTTGTGATTCTTTCTTTCTTTATGTTTTGGGACTCAATGAAACTTGCTCCTTCTGAGTTGTTTGCCGAAACCTACTCTTGCATTCAGAATCTTCATGACCGAAGTTGTTACAAATAGAACATTCTACTTCATTCTCAAGAGCAAAAAAGTTATTGTAGGTCCTTTTTCATGATCCCAGTCATACTCCTTTTTTTTTGAGCTTCTCTAGTCATGATGGTCTTGTAGGCAACACATTGAGCAACTTTGTGACCAAAGTTATGAAAAGAGAAACATTGGCCATTGAAGAAATTCCTACGATTATCAAACCTATTGACCAAACGATTATAGTTTCCATTTACATCCATTCTTGAGGCAAATTGATAATGATTTACCTGAGGTTGGTTGTAGCTTCTATTCATCCTTGAAGTAGATTGCCCCCGATTTACCTGGTAATCTTTGTTCATTCTTGAAGTAATTGTCCCTTATTTACCTGGTGATCTCCATTATGCTTTTGTTGTCGATTGTCAACCTGTTCACTTCTCCTTGCTGCATCAAGATAAATTTTGGAGATGCATGGATTCTGTGCTTGAGAAACTTCTTCAGTATATCGAAGACTTGTCTTGATTAGAGGAGAACGCTGCACTTTGATAATCTCATCTAAAGTTTTAGATCCTTTAGCAAATCTAAGATTAAGAGCTTTTGATTTCTCAATATCTTTTCTAAGTCCCACCATTTCACCTTCTAACTTTTCATTGTGTTTATCTGTTTCAGCAAGTTGGAATGTCAGAGTATCTATAATCATATTCTTTTCCTCTAAACAAATTTCGAGTTTAGAAATTTCTTCATAGAGACCTTCTTCATCTATAGCATCCAAGAACTCATCACCTTCAAAAGCCATCAAAAGTCTATAATCATTACATTGTTCATCTTCATCACTATTTGAATATCCATCACTGTCTTCATGAGTATAATAACTCTTCTTACTCACATTCTATTTTATGTTCCGTCTAACTGGTTCCTTACTTTTGTCAAGTTTATCTTTATGAGGACACTTGGCAGCATAGTGACCGACTCTTCCACAAGCAAAGCATTTGAAAGGTAGCTTACCTCTGAATCTTCCAGTTCCCCGTTGAAGGTTCTTGACAAAGTTTGATTCTTCCTCTTCTTCTGACATATGTCCTAACTCATTGTAATCTCCTTTTCCTGAGGCTTTGAATGCGGCTTCTCTCCTGTCTGATGGTCCTCCTTTTCTCATTTCGTAAGCAGTTAGAATTCCATGCAGCTGTGACATGGTAATGCTCTGTAGATTCTGCTTTTCGTCCATGGCAGAAACTTTTGAATCAAACTTAGGAGACAAAGATCTTAGAACCTTTTCAACCAAAATAACTTCCTTTATTTCTTCACCCAACTTTTTCATACAATTCACAATCTCATCTACACGTAGGAAATAGTTAGCCACGCTTTCATCATTGTGCATTCTAAGATTTTCATATTGAATTCTGAGAGTTTGTAGTTTTGCTCATTTTACTTGATCATCTCCTTCATAGCTCAGAACGATCTTGTCCCATATTTGTTTTGCAGTTTTGAGCTGCATAACCTTGACAAACTCTAATTGAGATAGACTCCCTAATAGAGTATTGACAGCCTTCGCATTTGTTTCATACTGCTTTTTACTAGTTGTATCTGTAGGAGTTGCTAATGGAAATGTGTATCCTGTTTCCACAATATCCCAAACTTCTGTACCAAGAGATTGAAGATAGGCAGTGATTCTTACCTTCTAATAGATGAAGTTTCTCCCATAAAAAATTGGTGGCC
Source organism: Pinus taeda (assembly GCA_000404065.3). Lineage (NCBI taxonomy): Eukaryota > Viridiplantae > Streptophyta > Pinopsida > Pinales > Pinaceae > Pinus > Pinus taeda. The sequence goes on along the minus strand of APFE031614512.1, from coordinate 41,353 downwards.
TAATTGATGCTTCTTTTTCATAGTTGCTCATGATGATAGATCTTCCTTCAAGTGATCAAGATTCTTCTAAAGGACCTGCTCTGACACCAATTGTTGGAAATAATACTGAGAGGGGGGGGGGGGGGGGGAATCAGTATTATCAAATTAATATAATTTTTCCATTTCCATATTCAGATTCATGTACGCTACTTCAGTTAAGGAAAACTGCATGTATACACAACTGTGTATAATGCAACCAACGTATATTTAGTAAACTTATAAATCAGTTAGTTACTTCTTTAATGAGTGCATCAGAACATTATAACCATATGATCAGTAAACATGAGTAGTAAAGCAGAACAAATCATCACACATGAACACCAAGATGTAAGGTGGAAACCCAATGTGGGTGAAAACCACCTGTTCCAATTTGTCTTTATCTTCTTTTAAATTAGAAACTTCTTTTTACAATGATTTTGTACTGGTGCAGTCTTATACCAGTATGCAGGCTACTACCTGTAGAAGGCTACAACCTTCTCTCATTTTCCAGCTTCTTCTGGGAGGGAGCTACAACCCCCTTAGCTCTTGTACTAGCTGAAGTACTAGTACATAGGTGCTGACCTAAAGAAGGCTACAACCTTATCTTTTCTGCCAGGGACCACGTTTCATAAATTTTTAGACTGGATCCATGAATATCAATCAAACATCAAGTATATCTACATCAACCAATCTCTTTTGTACAAACAAAAATTGAATCAACCAATAACTTCTCAGAATGTTGTAACCAGAAACCAGTACCAATAACAAAACACCAATTCTGAACCCAGAACACTATAGCAATAAACAGAAGTAGCTAAAACATATTTCATGAGATGTACATTACTTCAGAATGTAAAAAGTTGTTGTATTAAGGCCAACCAGCGTATACGTTGTCTTCACTTCCTGAGCCCGCGTGTATACGCGGCTCTGCTATACTGAACCTGCCTATAGATCTATAAAAGATATTTTACCCTTTTCACTTAATCAAACATCAATTATACCCAAATTATCATATTTATAGATCCAATCATGCGCCAATTATAACAGATCAAAAATCACACAATGATACTATTATTCAAGCCTTAGGATCTTGACCCATTAAGAGAACTTATCCATCTTTTAGCGCTCACGTTCCTTCTAGATTCAGATACGGCAATGTACCATAACCCAATGACCATTATTCTAGATCTTAGTCTTCATCAGATATTCAATACTTAAGTCAATGCCTTTGTCAAATGATCTCCTTCCCCTTTTATAGTCTTAGGCCTTACTTAAACCATGGTCCAAAACCATTGAGAACCAATACTAGGGACCCAAAACCTGGGTTCAACACTTTGGATGCAATATCAAGGACCAAAACCATAGGTTCAAATATATCGAACTAAATACCATGGACCAAACATAAGTTTTCCCACATGTACGTGCTTTTCTTTGCATGAACGTGTGTGCATATGTATACGCGATTTTTTATCAGCAATCCCGCATGTATACACAACTTTGTTAAGAGGAACATGTGTATACCTCATTTTCTTTTATTCTAAGAGCCTGAACTATGATCTGCCATTTGAGTGAGTTGCCATCAAGGACAACACCTACGTCATAGAGCCAAGCCTATGTCATAATGCCAACATGGAGTTCTATATTTCTATGTCATGAACACATGAAGCTTATGTTCCAACCACTCTACAATTTCCTTCTTTGTGGGGTTCCAGTGTTCCGACATCAGACATCCCTTAGGTGGATCCCACTCTTGGCAATGGAACCATTTGTTGGCTTGTTGGGGCCTAATCCAGGTTCAGAAGTGATTTATCCAAACAAATTGTGAAACTACTGACCCTTTCGGCAACAATCCGTGGTCCGTAAATTGAGGTCTCACCTGAGGTAGTATGGGAGGGTGCTGGAACCAGGTTTATGTACCCTAGGGATGTCTTGATGAAGGATGGGAATTTCATGAACCGATCCTGCACGCTTACGCTGCTCTGCACAGCCGTATAACCTTTCCGTAGCTCAGTAAAGAGTGTGGAGAGGCACTGTCTAGATCCCTTGTTCTTACTGTGTTATTATTATAGATCTGACTTAATTTTGTGGACTTGGTATTCTCATTAACAATTCAACTTTCATAACAAGTGCATGTAATCATAAATTATAAAGAGATGCATAAAAATATAACAAAAGCATAAACATATAGATCTATGAGCAGATGCATAATATTTCAGAATCAACTTATCTTTTATTAAACCTCTATTCAGTTACAATCCCAACTTTTCCCTACACACTCAACTGCAGGGGTCCGCACACACAACCGCAGAATTTACCAAGCCTCTACGCACATAGCTGCAGGGCCTCTTCCTATTCCTACAACCCAAGACTCGGACTTACTGAATCAGATCGAATTCCCTATTTAAAACCCATATCACTTAAGGCCAAGACTAAAAAACTTCCTTCTACACTTAGAGCCTCGCTCTATTTATACATTCCCATGGTCCACGAACCATGGGTAGGTCGACACATTTTTTATTAAATTACAATATTTTAGGGTAGACACCCCTACACTCTTGCACTCTGCACACACATTTTGTGGGGTCTTTATATTACATTGACCAAAACTCGGCTTTAAGCCCCAAAAACCCGCTATGGGGGGATCTGCCGCCCAACAGACATAATCATTGTCACAAGTGACTCTCCACCTTTACCTCATCAAACAACTCCACCTTCATAGAGTGATGTGGGAGAGTGTGCACATGTTTTTGTTTAACTAACACATCCTCCCACCCTCGCTACTCTCAATTTATGCATAGATTTTGTTAGGAAGTCCATGGGTTGTCATATGCACTTGTCACATCAACCTTCATCTCCACATTCCGCTGATCCTCCAGATTTTACTGTCTTGTGTTCTTCCAGACTCTACACTTGTTGTGAATGAGGATCAAGCGATCGACAAACTTGATGTTGCACAACCAACCTGCATTGTCATTTACGGTAAGTATGATTAGGAATATGAGCATGAACCCGTGGTTAAGGATGACATCCTTCTATCTTCACCTCCTCCGCTTTTTCCTAACATCTTTGGTGACTCTACTATTCCTAGTTTTCTTTGTGTAAATCCATCCACGTATGTATCTACTCCCAATTATTTGCACAACACACCAGATGTGAGTCCATCATTGGATAGCAGAGAGGACAAATCTTTCATTGAAAATCCAATTTATTTTTCATCTACGTTTTCCAGAGACACAGAGGGTGAACATTCTTTCTTGTCATCTACCCCTGTGTATGATTCATCAAAGCATGAGGATGTTGATAAATTCATTGATTTTTATGATCATAGCTCTCACAATCTCTTTACGCTCATATTAGGTCATGATGTTGATTCAATCATTGTTGATCTTTCAAAGCCACCTTTTTATGATAATCAATCTGTCAATGAAGTCGAAATCCCATAGGTTGTCGATGCACTTCAAATCGAGTTGATGATTATGTTAGACCCTTGCTGTCTTGAGTTTAGTTTCTCTCTCGATCAAGAAATTTTTGAAACACCCAAGACTCCTTATCACTCATATATATGCATTGAAGATCAATCCAATACACAATTTTTTCTTCCTCCACCTGAACCACACGATCCCATCGCTCATGCATTGGAGGAATCATACACATCAAGCACTCTTGGAAGATGTAAGTTGTCTCTCTTTCTCATGTTTTCTTTTTTTTCATAGTCAAGAGAGTGTGTATGCTTATCATTTGCATGCATTGTGTCCCAGCACCATGTTAAGTCCATAGAATGCTTGTCTTCTGCTTCCATTTTTTATTTCTTATTTTTATTTTTATTTTTAATTTTTTTTTGGACATGTTTAAACTTAGAGTGTATTGGTCTTCATTGGTATACCTTTCATGTTTGTTGGTTCTCTTGACTTTCATTTTAGAGAACCATACCTTCACCAACACGGGTCAACTGATGTGCCAGTGGTTGCATTGGATATATCACTTCACGTGAGTAGACCCATGCACTATTAGCTTAGGTGTAGGAGTAGTGTTTGCTTTATGTCTTATTTGCTTGCATGCATGTTTGATTTCTTTCTTTGTGTGTTTTTTTGCTTTCCTGCTTTATTTTCTTACTTGCTTTGCTTTCGCATTTTCTTCTACTGTTTGCTTTATTGTTTTGTTTTCTTGTTTATGTTTGTAGGTTAGTTTCACATGAAACCATGTGTGACTCTTAAAGACAAGAAGGGTGAAGTACTAGAGGAATTTTACAACTACCAACACTTGGTTATCTATTGTCCTTTGCCTTTATGTACAACCTTTTGTCTTCAGACAATTATACACCAATAGAAAATACATTCTTTTCAAAGTGAATCTTGGTGAAATCACAATAGTTGCACTCCAACTAGTACCATGTACTCTAGTCAGTTGTTTTTGGGTTAACCCTTGTTACCTCAATCAACTAGAGTAAGGTGAGGGGTCTTAGCCTCCTGCTGCAGCAGGTTACTCATATTTCATGATTGACATTTTTACAGACCAAATATGTCATACTTTGCATGCTGCAATGCTCCATATTCGCTTAACAGTCTCCAAGCGAAGAAGGCTACTCAGAGTTCATCTAGTTGCTTTCCAAATTTTGAGAAGTTATTCTAGTGTCGTACAATTTTCAGTTGAAGGGAGGTCCAAACAGCTTAATATTGTCTCCCTAGGTTTCAATTTCCTGTTTTAGAATATAGAGAATGAAAATCTGTCCAAACAGCTTAATCTTGGCAGATTGTTAGATAGGTAGAGAATCAAAGGAGCCCAACTGCTTAATCTAGGCCCTTGGATGAAATAAGGGTAGTTTGTAGATAGGAAATCATAAAAAAGAAAAACTGAAATGATGGGTTTGCAAGTCTAAGTGCACCCAAACCAAAAGAAGAAAAAATGTTAGGTGAGTAGGTTGGGTAGGTAGTTTTGAGGTTGTTGAATCTTGATTGCTGATCAGTTCCAGGTTTTCAGGTGTCATCTTTACTCAGGACACAATCACCAGGCAGTTCTATGTGAAAAGCTCAAAAAAAGGCATAACTAACTTCCTTTCTTCATCTCCCCCAAATCATTAACTAATTTCCCCAAAAGAGGTCAAGATCTGCTTGATACCTCTTAAGTTCCACCATTTTCATGTCATTAGCTTGGGTAAAGATCTGCTTTACTCAAAGATATTCTATATCCTCTCTATAAGATTCTATTCCCTCGTTGCAGCCTAAGATCTCCCGAACTTAGTGCTTTCTTACCATCTCCATATTAACTACTGACATTATTATTTAACTCCTTATATTTTCCCTATCTCCCTACTAAAATTATGTAGATAATCCCCTATGTAAATATCCCTCCCCCTGGTTGAAAAATAACCATAAGCACCCCTGGGAATTGCTCAATTTATCTGAAACTTGGCAAGAGCCCTCATGCTACCCCTTCAAACCATCTTCTAAATACAATGGACTCCTTCCAGAGTATAAAATCCCTTTTTAAATTATCTGACCCCTTCCGAAACCTGAAATGCTTGTCTAACGCACGTACCCACTCCTCCCGATCACAATAGACCCTTGCCGATCTCCTTAACACTCTGCAGATCCTAGTAACCCATATCACATCGCCACATCGCAATATTCTCACCATATAAGTTATGCCCCATCCAGCGTTACCCGACGCGATATCGCGATGTCGGCGATCGGCTGTCGCAAGCGTCGCATGTCCAACAAAAACACCTTCCCGTTCCCCGTCGACACGATATTGCGATCGCATCGGAAAAGTTCATCGCATCTCCTTAAAATATGAGCACCCCACCATGTCACATCTATACCAGGGACACACCGTTGACGTCAGCAGGCTGACGTCACCCACCGTACTGCTGACGTCAGCAGCCAGGAAACCGAAAATTCGCGCAGGAAGAGAAATCGCACTTCGGAGCTCTGGAACAAGAAACATAGGCAGTTTTTGATGCGCAATTAGGGCGAAGCGCTAATCGCGCATCGCTACGAGAAATAGGCCATTTCGGGGAATCTTTAGGGAAACTTTTGATTCCTTGGCCCGTCTTGCACCGAAAAAGCCCGAAATCGCCCGATTTTGCCAAATTAATCTGGTTTAAAGACAGCAAAGGACCAGTAACAGAGATTAAAGTGTATCAGATCAAATCAACAGGGAAAAATCATGCCAAAGAGTATCAACAAGTGGTGGAAGCCATCATTGTAGCAGCAAAGAGTATCAACGAAAGATCTTAACAGCAGTCCAAAGCAGGAGAACATTTAATACCTTCCAGCAAAGTCAAAGAAAGAGGGCGAAGCCACTCAAAACCCTCTAATCATAATTATTGCACATTTAACTCGCACCAGAATAGAACTACAGATCGCGAAGCACAGTCATTCCAGCAATACCGCATCGAGCCTCCAAGGGTCACAAAGCACTCTTTTTGATTCAGTTGCCTCTAGCGTAGCCCAAAGGACTTACCTGCATTTAATTCCATCGACACTTAGGTTTTTAGAAAAGCTTTTCTAGCAGACCTGTTTAGGTCAATTGTAATAAATGACTTTCCAATATTTTGCTTATATATACCACCCTGAAAGAGAGAGTAAGGGGTTGGTTGGTTGGTGAGTGAGTCGAGAAAATTGCTTAATCTTTATCTCGACATTTTCTTCAAGCAGAGACCCGCACTGTAACTGTCATATTTTCTATAATCAAAGACTATTGAAGGCATGGATTTCAAAACTGTTTGATGTGTATAATTGGCCAAGGGGTGATTACGGAATTCCTGTGCTTCTACATGACTCAATAAGTGTTTCTCAACTCTGTTAATTTTCATGTTTTGTTTACCACCATTTCGCCATCTAATTTGCAGAAAAGAAGAATAGCTTAGGATTTGTTTAACTACACCTTAAGCTCAATTTCTGCACTTTTTCATGATTTCATCTGAAATAGTTATGAACATGTATACTTAATTGATCTTGTTTACGCTATTTCTTTCACATATGAATGAGAGTTTAGGAATTCTTAGATGTTCCTAGATAATCATTCATTCATTTCTCCTCTTTTTTAGTATGATGAAATGATTCTCCTTTGCCTTTCATCTCTGATCGTCATTCCATCCTTTCAGTAGATTGATAATTGTATCATGTGTGGCTATCCCACTCCTTAATCCTCTTGTGACCAAGAAAACGCAATAGCAGCCTTAATCCATGACTCCATGCCCAATGGTTTGAAACTTATCACACCTTACCTTGCCTCTTCGCTTGAGATTTCTACCTTCCATCCAAACACAAACAAGAAACCCCTGAGCCAAAAGCTAGCCTAAAATCATCAACAAAGTTGAATCATTAAGAGAGAGCCATCTCTGATTGCAGGTGGGCTAGAACCTGCAATCCAAAGATTGGTTTGTGGTTACCTCGGCCGTATCCCTAAACAGGAGCCTAGGGACAACCTGAGTGATAACATAATGGCGACTCCGCTGGGGACCTCCTCAGATAAATTCATTAAACCAGTCTGCAGCCCCACAGAGGAAGAAACTGACCTGTGAAAGTTTCGGTCGACCTATGTTGCTGCGTCTTTTAGAAAAATTCCCAAAAAATAGAATAGAAGCTAGCTCCTAAGAATCAAACGCGTAATATATGATCAAATCCTGATCCAAATAGCCCAGCTGTTGTTGAAAATCCAAATTTGATTCCGAAGATCATTAGAAAACAAAAGCAAAAACAAGACCAAGTTGCTGTGAGTCCTGAACCAGTTCAACCAAGCAGTGTTCCAACCCCTGTCAAAGTTTTATTCGGGTCAACCCCAAGTTCCCCTGGTTCATCACCCCCTTCTCCAAGTATCTCCTCTACACCTCTATCCCATATTCCTACTAACACTCCTACTCCTTCTACCCCGGTTGTTCCTTTCCTCCGCGCTGCTTTAATTGTTCCGCTTATCCCCATCATCATGGCTAGGTATGCACCCCTACAATTGCCTGCTAATACCGGGGCTATGCCTCAGGACTACCAGTCAAAAATCACCTATTTTGATGGTGCAACCTCCTGCACCACCCAATAGCATACAAAGAAAATGTAGGATTATTTCGAGAGTTATGAGATTGACGATGAGAGTGTAAGAATGAAGATTTTTGTCCAAAGTTTGACCGGTGATGTCAGAACCTGGTTCAATGCACTTCCACCCAATTCTATAGTAAACCCTGAAGCCTTATACCAGGCATTCATTAACAGATGGGAGAAAAATAAAGATCCCTTGCACATACTGTCCGAGTATGACATTATCAAAAGAGGACCTGGGGAAACTATTCTGGATTACTGTGTAAGATTTAACAATGTTTACAATGCAATACCACAAAATTTAAGACCTCCACCTGACCTCGCCTTATACAAATTCCCGAATGGCTTTGATGCTCAGATGGCATATCAATTAAGGGAAAGAGCCCCTCAAAGGCTTGCAGAAATGCAAGATGCTGCAATGAGTGTGGAAGCAAATCTAATTGCTAAAAGAAACAGAACTAGAACTGAGAGAAGAACCACTTTCAAAGAAGAACCCTCAGCCTTCGATCAGAAGCTAGATGCTATCATCAATGGCATCCACAAGCTGGGAGACAGAGTAGACAATGTCGAGAGAAAAACTTCATGGGAGGGTCAACAGCCCAATGCCATAAGGAACCCAAACTTCAGAAAAACCCAAAACACAAATGTTGGAAGGGCTAGTCCTGACCATGATATTAGGCCTCCTTTTCATGAAAACTATGCGGAGGCATCTACATCTGCTGAGCCCATAGATGGGACTCATATGAACCTGATAGATTCATAAAATGAACAGCAAATCTTCCTCACGGAAGAAGACCGACCATACCCTGATGTAAAACAATTTCACACCAAGTCGGGAGAGTCCTTTGACTTTAAACAAGGATATGATACCGCTGTGTACGAGGTACACAAGCAATACAAATTAAGAACAAGGACCATTGATGTTCCCCCATCCAGCAGAATAAAAGATAGCAAACAGCTCAACAAAAGTAAAGGAAAGATCACCAATGATCAGCCAGCTGATAGCCCGGTCCCAAGCCCTCATCAGGTTACTGTGGAGGATGTAAAAGACACACGCTCTCCTATTGATCAGCCTCTACCTCCCTCCTCCCTAAAAGAAGATCTGAATAGCCCTACCAAGAATCTTCCCAAAACAGAGATACCACAAACGGTCATACACTGTGACACTGACATTCCAAAAGAAAACATAGAGAGTATGCCTAAAAAAGAGAAATTCACCACTGTCAACGCCAAGAACTCATTGGAAAAACCTTTTAGTTTAGAAGCAGAGATTGGAAAACTCAAGATTTCCATTCCCCTCTCAGAACTTGCCAAACATGATGTATACAGACAACAAATTCAAAGGTCGCTTCAATTACCAGAAGTAAGGGTGATGAAACTTTTAGATGAACCCCTGAATTACTGTTTGGTCCAGAAGTTGACGGAAAAACAACATATGGACCTGTTCCACCTTTTTATGTCAGCCTGCACATACATGACAAAATACTACATAATGCTATGTTTGACTCAGGTGCCTCACATAATCTTATGCCCAAAGCTGTGATGGAAAGGTTGAACCTCGATGTCACAAGTCCGTACAAAGATCTGTATTCTTTTGATTCAAGTCAACTCAAATGTTTAGGCTTGATCAAATACCTTTCTGTCTCTCTAGTCCAATTCCCCAACAAGACAATCTTAATGGATGTAGTAGTAGCCGACATTCCCACAAAGTATGGTATGCTCCTATCCAGATCGTGGGGAGAAAAATTGCAAGGATCCCTTCAACTCAACCTCTCTTATGCCACTATATCTCTCTTTGGGCAACCAAAGAGACTATATAGAGAAACATTAATGAAGTATGTGGTAAGCAGTGAGGAAAAACCCCAAAATTTCCCAATATACTCAATCCATTCTGATATGGATTCCTTTATTTTGTTTAACGATAACACCAACCCTCCAACTGATGATAAGTCATTATATTTGGAGCAAGGAACGTACGTCAATGAAAAAACGGTTGCCAATACCCATGAAATCGTCTCAACAGCTAAGGCAACCAACAAACAGCAAGAAGAAAATCCCGAAACAGAAATTACCAGTCTGCCCGTTCCTCAAACAACTGAAACTCTCAACACAAACCTCAAACGAGAAGTCACATGGTATTTGGAGTTTGATGGTTCAGTAAACAAGTTAGGAGTGGGGGTTGGAGTGTGGATTTACAATACTCAGGATAATCACGCACAAGGCCATGCCTATAGACTCAATTTCAGATGTACAAACAATATGGTGGAGTATGAAGCTCTTCTCTTAGGCCTCAAGTTGCTCAAAACCCTGGGAGCTACTACAGTCTCCATCCTAGGTGTTTCGGACTTGATTATACAACAAATAAAGGGTAACTTTGTCGCTAATGATTGTAGAATGAGAACTTACAGAGCCGCTACCACCGAACTACTCAACGCCTTCAGTGAATTTAAGCTGGCCAAAATTGCACGAGATCACAATATTCACGCCTAGAGTCTAGCAACCTTTGCTACCACATGCAAGCTTCCCTTTAAACCAAATCACCATTTCACCGCTGAAATAAAACACAGACCTTCGGTCCCTAACAATGTCAAGGATTGGCAGGTATTCCAAGATGATGCCCAGATTAATAATTTCTTAACTCTGGAGGATGAATTTTCCAACACAAACATTGCCATGGATGCGATGGCCAAATTGCAATAGTTAGCAGAAGAAAACCACCTGACTATAATAGTGGCAACAGCTAAACAAATCATTAACCCAACTGTTTTCAACAATACAAACATAAGACAGCTGAAACAAATCTGTTTAAAGAAAACAGCCAAGGTGGAGGATGAGTTTATTGATCTGAAAAGTAATATTCTACCTGTCGGCCTTACTCCATTGGAAGATATGTTTGATGACAACGATGTTCCCAAAAAGCCCAAGATGGAACCTTTGAATGCTGCCATAGAAGAACACAACATAGGAACATCAGAACATCCCGGATTGATTAAATTGTCCAAGAATCCTCCCCCTGACCAAAAACCAAAATATGTGGATTTGTTCAAAGAATTCCAAGATGTATTCGCCTGGAGTTACGAGGACTTGAATTCCTATGACACTTCAGTAATTTAGCATACCATTCCCTTAAAACCAAATCAAAAACCATTCAAACAAAAACTTAGAAGAATCAACCCCATGCTTCTTCCCTTGATTGAAAAAGAAATAAAGAGAATGTTTGAAGCAGGTATCATTGCACCCATCAGATCCTCTGAATGGGCGTCTAACTTAGTTCCCAGCAGAAAAAAAACAGGAGAGGTAAGACTGTGTGTAGACTTGAGAAATTTAAACCAGGTCTCTCTAAAAGACCACTACCCGTTGCCCAAAATGGATCATATCTTGCAAAGAGTAGTGGGTTCCTCTAGAATTTCTTTACTAGATGGATTTTCAGGATTTAATCAAATACTTGTTCACCCGGATGACCAGGACAAGACAACTTTTACCACACCCTGGGGAACATTTAAGTACGTTAAAATGTCTTTTGGGCTAAAAAACACCGGTGCTACCTTTCAAAGGGCAATGGATATTGCATTTGCTAAGGAGATACATGATTTCCTCGTAGTTTATCTCGATGACCTAACCCCATTCTCCAAATCCAACCAAGAGCACCTTAAGCACTTAAGGCAAATTTTCAGGACATGTAGGAAATATGGCATTTCCTTGAACCCTAAGAAGTCCCTGTTTGCCCTGGAGGAAGGCAAGCTTTTAGGGCATATAATATCAAAAGATGGGATTAGAATTGACCCGGAAAGAATTCAAGCTATCCTTCAAATCCCTTATCCAAGAAACATAAAAGAACTGCAAGCTTTCCTGGGAAAGATCAATTTCCTGAGGAGATTTATCCCAAATCTAGCCAAGCTAATAAGGCTATTGAGCAACATGTTGAAAAAGGATGCCAAGGTAAAATGGTCTCTTGAAGCCAAGCAAGCTTTTGAGAGTATAAAAATTGCCCTAACTCAAACACCTGTCCTCACCAATCCTCAATTCGACAGAGATTTTATCATTTTTTCCTTCGCATCTGAACACACTATAGCTGTTGTCCTTCTGCAAAAAGATGATCAGGGCAACGAAAATCCAATTGCTTTCTTCAGCCGGGCTTTGAGAGATGCACCCTTGAAATTTCAGATGATGGAAAAGCAGGCCTATGCCTTGGTCAAAGCCATCAAAGATTTCAGAATTTACATCCTATACTCCCATGTGATTGCCTATGTCCCTAATGCTGTTGTAAAGGATATACTAACTCAAGAGGGACTGGAAGGCAAAAGAGGCAAGTGGATTGCCAACATCCTTGAATACGATATTGAAATAAAGCCCACCAAGCTCATAAAAGGACAAGGTTTAGCCAAGCTAATGTCTGAAACAAACTTCCAAGCATTAGACATTAATGAACTGGACAATGAACCGGAGCTGGCGACTCCACAGATCAGTGAAACCTTCATGCAATCCCCATGGTACGCTGATATTTGCTTTGTATTATTAAACCTATGTGCTCCCCCAGGATTGTCCAGAACCAAGAAAAGATTTTTAAGGATGAAATCATCAAAATTTTGTGTCATAGATGGTGCTTTATTCTGGAAAAATCACGAAGGTATTTTGCTTAAATGTTTAACTATAAATGAAACTAACAACATCATGAAAGAATTCCATGCAGGGGACTGTGGAGGACATTTATATTGGAAATCCACGGCTGACAAGATCTTACGGGCTGGTTATTACTGACCCTCTTTATTTGCAGATGTAAAGAAGTTTGATGTCTCATGCTACAAATGCCAAATCTTTGAAGGGAAAAGAAAACTACTGCCCTTTCCCCTTAAGCCCATTTCAATCGAGAAACCTTTTCAACAATGGGGTCTTGACTTCATTAGAGAAATTCATCCCTCTTCCTCAGGCCAACACAAGTGGATTTTAATAGCCACCGATTATTTCACTAAGTGGATTGAAGCCATCACATGTAGGCAAGCCAATGACTCCACCATTATCCAATTCCTTGAGAGCAATATCCTTTCTAGATTCGGCTGCCCTGAGAAAGTTATCACTGACAACGCTGCTGCTTTTAAATCCAAAAAAATCATCAACTTTTGCCATAAATACCACATCACCTTAGGCCACTCCACAGCTTACTACCCTCAAGGTAATGGCTTGGTTGAGTCTTCCAAAAAAAGCCTCATCAATATCATAAAGAAACTGCTGGAAGAAAACAAAAAGAATTGGCACAGGAAGCTCACAAATGCTCTGTGGGTAGACAGACTTTCCACCAAAAAATCCATTGGGATGATCCCTTATGAACTTGTATATGGCATGGAAGCCAAGTTCCCTTCATCTTTGGGCATACCTCCTATCAAATTGTTGCAAGAAATTCAGGCTAAACCAAATGACATGCAGAGAAGAGTTAATCAAACTATTCACCTTCAGCAAACCAGAGAACAAGTCTTCAACAGAGCTCAAATACTGCAAGAAAAACTCAAGAATATGTTTGATAAGAAGGCCAAAGTAGAGGATTTCTGGGTGGGCAACAAAGTTCTAAGATGGGATTCACGAAGAGAAGACAAGGGCAAACACGCAAAATTCGATTTTATGTGGAAAGGTCCGTACATTATCAGCGTTGTGCAAGGCAATAATACCTATTTTCTCAAATCTCTAGATGGCAGCGCAGCTGAAGAGGGCCTTGTCAATGGCTGAATGCTAAAGCACTACAATGATCCTTTTGATTGAAAAGAACAGGTGGTGTTTTATTTTGTACATATTTGTATATACCAATGTCTCGATTTTTGTAAGAATCCATGATGTTGAAGCACGCAGAAGAAAGCAGGTAGTGCTTTATAGTTCAACAACACCACAATTGAAGGAAAGAGTTGTTCCCAATCCAAAAGATCAAATCAAACCAACAGTCAGCACTAACAAGTCCAAAGTACAACTATAGCAGAAGAAACAAGGCAATCTGACCTGCTGTTCTTGGCTTCTCACAAAGAGAAACCATCCCCAAGTGGAGCCACTGTTAGCCTCCTGCTGCAGCAGGTTACTCATATTTCATGATTGACATTTTTACAAACCAAATATGTCATACTTTGCATGCTGCAATGCTCCATATTTGCTTAACAGTCTCCAAGCGAAGAAGGCTACTCAGAGTTCATCTAACTGTTTTCCAAATATTGAGAAGTTATTCCAATGTTGTACAATTTTCAGTTAAAAGGAGGTCCAAACAGCTTAATCTTGGTCTCCCTAGGTTTCAATTTCCTGTTTTAGAATATAGAGAATGAAAATTTGTCCAAACAGTTTAATCTTGGCGGATTCTTAGATAGGTAGAGAATCAAAGGAGCCCAACTGCTTAATCTGGGCCCTTGGACGAAATAAGGGTAGTTTGTAGATAGGAAAGCATAAAAAAGAAAAATTGAAATGATGGGTTTGCAAGTCTAAGTGCACCCAAACCAAAAGAAGAAAAAATGTTAGGTAAATAGGCTGGGTAGGTAGTTTTGAGGTTGCAAGAATTTTGATTGCTGATCAGTTCCAGGTTTTCAGGGGTCATCTTCACTCAAGACACAATCACCAGGCAGTTCTATGTGAGAAGCTCAAAACAGGCATAACTAACTTCCTTTCTCCATCTCCCCCTAATCATTAACTAATTCCCCAAAAAGAGGTCAAGATCTGCTTGACACCTCTTAAGTTTCATCATTTTCATGTCATTAGCTTGGGTGAAGATCTTCTTTACTCAAAGATATTCCATACTCTCCCTATAAGGTTCTATTCCCCCGTTGCAGCTTAAGATCTCCCAAACTTAGCGCTTTCTTACCATCTCCATATTGACTACTGACATTATTATTTAACTCCCTATATTTTCCCATCCCCCTACTAAAACTATGTAAATCATCCCCTATGTAAATATCCCTCCCCCTGGTTGAAAAATAGCCATAAGTACCCCCGGGAATTGTTCAGTTTGTTTGAAACTTAGCAAGAGCCCTCATACTGCCCCTTCAAACCATCTTCTAAATACAATGGACTCCTTCCAAAGTATAAAATCCCTTTTTAGGTTATCGGACCCCTTCCGAGGCCTCAAGTGCCCTTCTGATGCACATTCTTACTCCTTCTGACCGCAATAAACCCTTGCCGATTTCCTTAACACTCTGCAGATCCTAGTAACCATAACCCATCTCGCGTCGCCATATCGCAATATTCTCACCATGTAAGTTATGCCCCATCTGTTGTTACTCAATGCGATATCGCGATATCGGCGATCGGCAGTCGCAAGCATCGCACATCCAAAGTAAATACCTTCTCGTTCCCCGCCGATGCGATATTGCGATCGCATCGGAAGAAGTTCATCGCATCGCCTTCAAGTATGAGCACCCCACCATGTCACATCTGTACCAGGGACCCACCACTGACGTCTGCAGGCTGACGTCATCCGCTGTACTACTGATGTCAGCAGCCAAAAAACTGAAAATTCGCACAGGAAGAAAAATCGCACTTTGGAGCTCTGGAACAAGAAACAGAGGCAGTTTTTGATCGCGCATCGCTACGGGAAATAGGCCGTTTTGGGGAATATTTAGGGAATCTTCTGATTCCTTGGCCCGTTTTGCGCCGAAAAAGCTCGAAATCGCCCGATTTTGCCAAATTAATCCGGTTTAAAGACAGGAAAGGACCAGAGATAGAGATTAAAGAGTATCAGATCAAATCAACAGGGAAAAATCACGTCAAAGAGTATCAGCAAGCGGCGGAAACCATCAATGTAGCGGCAAAGAGTATCAGCGAAGATCTTAAACAGCGGCCCAAAGCAGGAGAAAATTTAGTACCTTCCAGCAAAGTCAAAGAAAGAGGGTGAAGCCACTCAAAAACCCTCAAATCATGGTTATTGCACATTTAACTCGCACCAGAACAAAACTACAGATCCCAAAGCACAGTTATTCCAGCAGTACTGCATCGAGCCCCCAAGGGCCACATTGCACTCCTTTTGATTCAGTTGCCTCTAGCGCAGCCCAAAGGACATACCTGCATTTAATTCCAGCGACAATTAGGTTTTTAGAAAAAGCTTTTCCAGCATACCTGTTTAGGTCAATTGAAATAAATGACTTTCTGATATTTTGCTTATATATACCACCCTGAAAGATGGAGTAGGGGTTGGTTGGTGAGTCAAGGAAGATTGCTTAATCTTTGATATCTCGACATTTTCTTCAGGCAGAGACCCGCACTATAACTGTCATACTTTCTATAATCAAAGACTGCTGAAAGCATGGATTTCGAAACTGTTTGATGTGTTTAATTGGCCGAGGAGTGATTACGGAATTCCTGTGCTTCTACATGGTTCAATAAGTGTTCCTCAACTCTATTAATTTTCATATTTTGTTTTACCACCGTCCCGCCATCTAAATTGCAGAAAAGAAGAATAGCTTAGGATTTGTTTAACTACACCTTAAGCTCAATTTCTGCATTTTTTCATGTTTTCAACAGAAATAGTTATGAACATGTATACTTAAATGATCTTGTTTACGCTGTTTCTTTCACATATGAATGAGAGTTTAGGAATTATTAGCTGCTCCTAGATAACCATTCATTCACTTCTCCTCTTTTCAGTTTGATGAAAGATTCTCCTTTGCCTTTCATCTCTGATCGTCAGTCCATCCTTTCAGTAAAATTGATAACTATATCATGTGTGGCTATCCCGCTCCTTAATCCTCCTGTGACCAAGAAAACGCAACAGCAATCCTTGATCCATGACTCCATGCCCAATGGTTTGAAACTTATCACATCTTACCTTGCCTCTTTGCTTGAAATTTCCACCTGCCATCCAAACACAAACAAAAACCCTTGAGCCAAAAGCTAGCCTAAAATCGTCAACAAGGTTGAATCATTAAGAGAGAGCCCTCTCTGATTGCAGGTGGGCTAGAACCTGCAATCCAAAGATTGGTTTGTGGTTACCTCAGCCGTATCCCTAAGCAGGAGCCCAGGGACAACCTGAGTGATAACACCACCAAGAAACCCACAACACTTCCTTGCAAGATACAAGATTCCAGCCTTTGGATCTCTGGGATGAGGGATCCATATATAGATAATTCCAAGAGGGTGAGTCACCTTCTGGGATTTGTATTAGTGTCTTCTCTCTGATAGTTCTTGATTCCACTTGGATATTGATGGTCTCTTACTCATCCCTGGGCAAATTCAGAGAGGCAAGTGTCACAGGAGAAGTTTCCGGAAGATTCCATGATCATCCACCTTGCAAACTGTCTCTTCCATTTGTCTACTCTCGTCCATCACACCCTACAGAAGGGCTTTCCAGTATGCATCACACTTTTTGCACTAAGCAGGTGAGATGCATCGCACCCTTAGCACTGAGCAATCTGTATGGTCTAGTTTTGACCAATTTTGAGCAGTTTTCCATGGAGAACTTTTGGGAGATGATGTAATCAGTTGACCTTATTCCTTTAGGGTATGAGACAACATTTTTAGGGACTCAGAAGCCCTCGGTTTACAGACATATATGATTGGGGTTGCAGTGCCCAAATATTTCTATAACACAATCTTCTGACTTTGAGGAGCTCTCAAGAAGATGACACCAGGGAACCGAAAGAAAAGGATGATGAAACAATGCCTGATGTGGAAGAACCCATGGATCCTATTGATCCATCTGAGTGCTCCTCTTCCAGGAAGAGGCCCTCCTGGCTTAGGGGGCTACTCGATGATGCTGAAGGACACACTGCACCCCAAAGAACCTTCTGTGAAAGTAAGAAACCCAACAAGTATCAGGGATACCTGACCATCATGAGCACGATCATACAAAATGAACCTTCATAATTCTCAAATGCCATCAAGCATCAAGTATGGAAGGATGCTATGACCAAAGAATATGGTTCTATTATGAAGAATGATATTTGGGAAGTAGTTCCCAGACCCCAGGACAAGACAATTGTCACTTCTAAATGGCTTTACAAGATAAAGCATGCAGCAAATGGAAGTATGGAAAAATATAAGGCTCATTTTTTCGCTCGTGGCTTCTCCTAGAAGTAAGGTATAGACTATGATGAGATATTTTCACCTATTTCCAAATATACCACCATCGGTTCGATCATAGCCCTTGCGGCTTCACAAGGATGAAACCTACATCAGATGGATGTCAAGACAATGTTCTTGCATGGTTTGATCAAAGAATAGGTCTACGTGGAGGAGCCCGAAGAATTTGAGATTCATGATCGAAAATCTCATGTATGGAGGTTGAAGAAGGCTCTCTATGGGCTGAAGCAAGCACCCAGAGCATAGTATGAGAGGACCTATAGCTACTTGATGAAGTTGGGATTCACTAGGAATGAAGCCAATCCTAACCTTTGCTCTAAGGTTGAAGACGAAAAACCTCTCATATTAGTGCTACATGTAGATGACCTCTTTCTAACAGGTGCAGACCCTCTCATTCACAAATGTAAGAGGAGTTGGCTTCTGAATTTGAAATGAAGTACCTAGGATGATGCACTATTTCCTAGGACATGAAGTATGGCAGAAGCCAAGGGAAATTTTCCTATCTCAAGGAAAATATGTGGTGAAGAAATTAAAAATATTTGGTATGGTGGACTACAAGCCTGTGACTACCTCAAGGATCTTAACTTTCAGAAGTTATATGGTAGTGATGTCGGACCAAATTTGAGAAATGCCTCTAAGTTTCATAAACTCATTCGCGTTGATGTTCTTGGTGAACCTCTGTCCGGACATATGTTTTGCAGTGAGCATGGTGAGCTCATATTTGGTTGAGCCTCACTAGATTGATGCCAAGAAATCTTTTGAGATGTCTTCGGGGCACAATCTCTCATGGATTGATATACATTGCCAGAAATATGAAACTGCATGATTATTCGAGTGCTAAGTGAGCAGGCAGTGTGGAGAGCACTTCTCAGTGTTGGTTCTCTTTGGAATCTACCTCAATATCGTGGATGAGCAGGAAGAAGAAGTCAGTGGCTCTGAGCACCACCAAGGCAGAATACTTTGCTGCTAGCATGGCCTCCTGTGAGGCAGTCTAGTTGTAGAAGCTCTCCAATGAGCTATTTGTACACATGATGAATACCACTGTGATTCTATGTGACAACCAGATGTGGGATTTGATTATAGAGGAATCCCGTATTCGATGATTGCTCTAGTAGATAAACATCATATGCTGCCTTATCTGGGATATGGTAAGTCAATGAGTAAGGAGGTTCCATCGCATTGAGACTGATGTACAGGTCACTGAAATTTTGACAAAGCTCTAGGGAAAGATCAAATCTATGATTTTCCTGAACAACTTGGAGTTGTCAAGAGACCCTTGTAAAAGGGTCCTGCATGTTGCATACATTGAGCTCTGGGTGCTTGCGATTCTTACTGGAGCAACATACGACCACAGGGTGACTCACCCTCCCCTAGTGGTGCGCACTGGGACAAGATGATTCACTCTCTTGTGAGACAGGATGATTCACTCTCCTATGGACATGATGATTCACTCTCCTGTGGACAAGATGTTTCACTCTCTTGTGTAGCAGGATGATTAGTTCTCCTGTGAGGTCTGGATGATGTGTTCTCCATGACAAAATTGTAGCAGGATGATTAGTTCTCCTGTGAGGACAGGATTGATTAATTTCCCTTGTCATGGCATCCTACCCATGCAGTGAGGGACTCTGGGAAGTACCTCTCATTTGATCAATGAGCAGGGAATGAAGTTAGGGACCATAGTAGTACCGATGGACGCATCGTTGTAACTATCGTACTCCCTTCACTAGGATGACCTTCATTGATATGGGATCAATGATACTGGTCTAGGACTAGTGGTAGGTGTGGTACCTACTATGACGTTGACTTCAGGTCGGTTGAGACTAGTCTGGGACCAGTGTTATGCACTCTGAGATTTACTTTGAGTTAGTGGAGAATGATATTGGTCTGGGACCAGTGGTAGGAGTTGTACTCACTATGGCGCTGACTTTGGGTTGGTTGAGACTGGTCTGGGACCAGTGGTAGGAGTTGTACTCACTATGGCGCTGACTTCGGGTTGGTTGAGACTGGTCTGGGACCAGTGGTAAATACTCTGAAACTGACTTTGAGTCAGTATGATGCATCCTTGATCATTTTTTCTTCTTCATAATTCGGACAAAAGCAGAGTAGAAAAGAAAAAAGCAGAGCAGAACAGAACAAAGCAGAGTAGAGCAGAACAGAACAAAGCAGAGCAGAGAAAAATAGAGCAGAGCATTATAGATCAGTACAGGGCAGAACAGTAAAGATCAGTACAGGGAAAAACAAGACAAAGCAAAATAGGCAGAATGGAGTAGAGCAGGGCAAGGGTCAAGCTCTACAGGGCAGTGCATTTGATGGATGAATACTAGCAATCGATACATAGATTGCAAATGGAGTTCTCACTAGTTGAGAGGGAGTGTTAAATTTGGCGACTAGGGCCAAACTCCATGTGGGTCATCTTATTCATGGCTAATAATATTTTTATTAGATTCCTCTCGTCGAGAGTTGTAGGATTGATTTAAAGATCATTTGATTCTGATAAGTATTTATGGAGATATGAATTTATTTTGATTATGGAATAATTATCAAGCCGACCTACAACTCATGTAGGCTCAGAAGCTCAACAGTCGCATCTATTCAATCATCAACAGTTGTGTATAAATATAGGAGGTCTTTTCCTCATTTGGACTCACTCAACTCATCACATCTCTCTTTCTCTCCTGCGCAGAAAAGAGGCTCTTCTCCTACCGCGCAGAAAGAGACTCTTCTCTCACACATGTGGAAGGAAGGTGTAGAATTTAGGGCTACAACTGCAGAACCAAAGTTTGACCAGCGTTGACGATCTGTCTGCCTCTCAGAACTACGATGTAGGTGAATCTGGATCCCCTTTGAAGGCTAAATTTTTTGGTGAAGGAATCAAGTTGATCCAACGGTCGGTTTGCAAGATATTGTTTTCCCTAGTTTGGCTAATCTAGGGTTTGTTGTTGCTGGTGTAGATCAGATTTACGTACTATTTCTCTCTACTCAATTATTGAAGATAAATGAAGATTTGATCAAAGGGTTTCCCCACATTGGGGTTTGTCCTTGGCTAGCCACCACATCTTGTGTCTCTTGTCTTGGCTTGTTTTTTGTCGATCATTTAATGTTCTATCTGCACTTTACTTTATGTACATGTGATTGTTAATCTCTGGATAATAATAAGAAAGATAAGTAAACTGCTCTAAGCATAGAACATACCATAACTTAACAGGATTCGACATACTCTCTATTTGTATTGACCAATGAGCTAGATGCTTGTGCACATCAATCATGATCACTTGCTCTTCAAATTGCACAGGGGATGTTTGGGCTTATGGAGTCGGTACTCTCTCAAACTGCACAACTCTATGATGTGATTCGTCAAAGTAGATGTTGTGCATCTCTGCTTCCAGTTGACCACTAAGGATCTCAATGCTTCCTTGGTCATCCTAAACTTGCTCATCATCTGGATGCATTGAAGAAGGTGAGTCGGCCTCTCTTTGGTGAGGCATTTGGTTAGTGTCCTATTGCAGCTTTTGCTACTCCATGTCTGCATCCAATTGTTCAAGAGACTCTTCTATCTCATGATGAAAATCTTGCTCCTATGAGGGTTCACCCTGTTTGCCTGATGCCAGTTGTTCAGAAGAATCAACTACTTGTACAGGCACTGCTTTGTCTGTCTACATGTGATGAACCCCCTGCTGAATTTGATGTTGTTGCACTTCCTTCTCATGTTGGCACAATTCTTGTTCTTTCTAGAGTTGCTCCCTCAGTTCATGCAACTCCTTCTCTGCTTCTTCCATTCTCTTCTTATCCCTCTACCTTCACACAATTCACATATCATGTTGCTGCCTCTTTTGTTGAATAGCCATAGCTTCTTTTTCTACAAGTGGATATGCTCGAAACTTGCAACTTTTTTCCTCCTACATGCGGTCAATAATATTTCTCTTCCACTTGTCACACGTAAGTATGTTTGGCTCTGTTGTTTTTGTTGCTGTTGTTACTGCTGGTGTTCTCCATGATGTTGCTTCATGCTGTTGTGCTAACCACTCTAAGGCGAAACCGACCTGTTCATTGGGTCTAGAGGAACTGAAGCAATATCTCCATGAGTCCTCCTTGGCCTAATGACATTCCCCATGGATCCAATTTAACTAAACTCTCATGCAATGATCCTTCACAATGCAAAGAGGTTCATATGGGTTGAAGCTTCGGAGGTTTAACGGGTACTTCTTCATATGTTCAGCTTCGACATCCGCTTGCTTGATGCTCTGGATCTCGTAAACCCAATCCAAAATGGAAGAGTGGGCCAAGGAGCCTTCTTCTTCTGCCACAACCTAGCTGTTAATCTAGCTAAAATATGATATGCTACTTCCTATATGACAAGCACATCCAACACAAACTTTGGCACAACATGCAGAGGCTTTTCCACATTGAACACTCAGATGAACGTGTCATCCGATGAGGCATACCAATCTACAATGCCTAACAATGCCTTCATCACTTCTTCTGATATGCAGGGTGGATCTTGGTCGAATATCAACTTATACACTAGGGTGACAATATGGTTGGATAGTCGTATGATCACTCCTCTTAAGCTGCACTCGGACAATGACTTGAAATACGTGCTCACAATAGTATCCACTGGTGACCATGCCCACTCTAAGCCCGGGAACTCATGTCAGGCATAGACAGAATATAGAATGTATGTGGACATGTAAATCTCTACATGCATACCTTCGGGTGACTGTTGAGCCTTCGTGACTTGCTCCTTCAACTGATGAGCCAGTATGTTGAACCAATTGCATGGTCTTCCTTCTCTAGCTAGTTGGTCCAGCACGACCACCCAACTCTAAGGGAAGGTCTCAGTGCTCGCTTGGTCACTCAATCGACATGCGAATATGACCAAGTATTGGTATGCCTGCCTCAATATCTTCATCTTATAGATCTGATTAGGGGTCATCTTGAGATGAGCTGACTCCATTATCCAATCCTTCAAAATGTTTATGGAGTGGCCTCTGCTATTGGGAAAGATGAATAGGGGAGTCATGATAGTCATGGGCTCGGTCATCTAATACATCTCATCATAATATCGTGCCTAGAAGGTTGCAAGCTTCGTCCCACTGACATTGCTCAAGGTCATTGTCTCGGGGCCAGTGTGAGAGATCAGCTAGTGAATCATGTCTACGCATGGGAACACGAGGTATCTTCATGTAATCTAGTATAAGCCAGACTTATGAATGTTCACATACACCTGACGGTCTTCAAGGTATTCCCCAAAATTACCTGCAAATGTTTCATTCACCTCTTGCCACTTTAGTTTGATGTCCTTGTCTAGATACAACTTCATATCTTCATAGATTGGCAGACCAGAGGACACCTGCTCAGCTGCGATACCATTAGTGTCCTAAGATCTTATTCTCTTGGAAGCCATTAAGATAGATGAAAACCTGAAAGATTTGGAGACAAGCAGCATGCATGGCAAGAAATATGTCAGTGAAAGCAAAGCAAATCTGGGGAAGGACACAATACATACATGGGAAACTAATGAGAAAAATTGCATAAATTTCACTCGGAGGCTGAGTGAGTGGCTGCCAAAACTGCACAAAAGGTAGTATGGACTGATTGGGAGGCATGACTGGCTGCTTGATATGTGAAATGCGCAATCCAGATGGGAAGTTGGCTATTGGGAAGGACTGCTGGCCCAAGGACAGATTTGCGCAAATTCTTGGGCCAAGCAGCCACTAACCTCTAGGAATGCGTAAATCAGTCCAAGAGGCTAGTGCTGGGCTACAATGTGCAAATATGGAGAGGAAGGTGAACCTTTCTTCTCCAGATTGCACAATGCAGCCTTCGTGAAGGTAGAGACCAGGCCAAGGTTGACCTAACTTGTTGACAGGAAACTGAAAGCAAGTAAGTCGATGAAATGCATGGCGAAACTAAGTGATAGCAAAGTGATAAATAGTGCATGAAAAACATGAATGGAAGATTCATCAAACAGATCGACATGCATGTGGGTGAGGTCATTCGTTGGTTGGGCGAACTTCTGTGCAAAACAGTTTCATGCATGCAACAACAGTGAGATAGTAGTAAAAATTGAAACAGAGCTAGGACAAGCTAGAATGTATGTAAACAGCAGCAGGCATTCAAAGAAATCAAGCAAACAACACTCACACAAGCGAAAACACAAAAAGTGACATAAATGTTGAAAAAGAGAAATTGAGGCCACTTACCCATGAATAACTGAGTCAGATGTGTCAAAGAGTCCTGGATTTGTTGTACGATGTCAGAGCTCCAAGATCAATGTGAATTAATGAGTTGTGATGCGTCGAATAAATAAGTTTGGTCTCATGACGCACATGCCAAAAATCTGGGAAAAAACGACACTTGGAGGGAAACTTCTAAAACAACTTTACATGTAACCCTCGGTTGCTAAAAATAGATCCCTAAATCATGGGATGCCTTTTGCATGTTGTCTCTTGCTATTCTAAGAAGATCAAGTCATGCATGCATGCAAGTCAAGTTTCCTCGATCCTGGGTGGAACTAGTCAACCGGACTGTCCATGCATGCCAGTGCTCAACTACTTGGGAAAAATGCATATTCCTGCCTGTAAGCTGGGTTGACTGCCCGAGGGGATTGTGCAATTTCTAGGTAGAGTAGCTAACTAATACCCAGATTTGCACAAATCTTGGGCTAAACAACCTTCTGCTGGGAAAAATTGCGCAAATCCTGCTAGGAGGGTTGGCTTGTGGGATTGTGCAGTCCTGGAGCTCAGTAGGTTGTCAGAGAGGATTGCACAAATCCTGGAGGGAAGGCTGGTTTCCCTCCAGGAATGTGTAATTTTCGAGGTGAAGCTGCTCAGCTTGTAGATGGACCAAGTCCGAGTGAGCAGTTTGTGAGGGGAATGGATTGACTGTGATTGATAGGCTGCCTTTGTGAGAGGAAAACACTGAAGCTTCAGTACTTGACGAAGCAAGACAAAGTGTTGTGTATGGTTGGTAGGGAGGATCCAAAACATGCTAAGGAAAAATTTTGGAGGGTGGTTGTAGCCGCTACAACAGAGATCTATCTGTTAATATTGAATGAACTTTCCCTCTTCTTGGCTTGTTTGGAATGGCATTTGTCTACTTGGCGAACTATGTCTTCTTTGTTCCGTTAGTGCCAATATGTCTAGTTCTAGCAATGCTAGGCTCCTACTTATCTAGTGTCTGCCTAATCTCCTTTCTCATTTTCTTTTATGTGGCTATTTTTTGTTGTAAAGCCTCAAGAATTATTTCCTTTGCTTGAGAAATTTCTTCGATGTAGGCAAGACTAACACTTAACCCAAGGACTTTCCTTGTCCAAGACATTTCTTGTTGAGTCAAATCCCTTTCTGAGTTGATTCTTGACACACTTCTAGGAGATTTTATCTAGCTTTTTCTTCATTTTAATATCCTTGAAGTTGGCCATGTTCACATATTTAAGGATCCCTTGCTAATTGATGTGAGGTCATGGTTGTGTTGTCTCATTGTTCTCAAGTGTTTTTCTCTTTTTGGTCAATGGTCATTTATGTAGTGAGCCCACTAGTGTTTCTTGGTCGACTACAAACAGAACTATGTATAATTCAAATTCTTTTTCCACTACCAATTCTTGTTGAAAAATGACAACAATGTAAATGATTAGTTATCTGGGTAAAAAAAATGTTTACTGTCAGTCAATTTTATAATGAAAAGAAGTTATGTAACAAAGTAGTCCATAATAATTTGTGATTGCCCGAGAGGCTTTTAAGCATGGAGAAACATTCTTGATCAATAAGATTTCGAATCCCTTGTCTCATGGAGGTTTCCTTGACACACTGTCAAGGTTTTACCACGTAAAATTTCTTGTGCTACATTGTGTGTTTGTTTCAGATTCCTAATTTCATTTCATTTTTTTCTTGATTGAATGATAAGCTATAAAACAAACAAGTGGTATTAGAGCCTAAGAGAAGCCGGGTTATGGGAGTTTGCACGCTTGCGTGGTCGTTGAAGTCATTGAGGAAGTTTAAATTAAAGGGGTGAGAAAATTGGTGAATTTTTGGGAGTCTCTGCTTCCCTGCCACCACCAGAGAGAGAGGTTGTTAATTTGTTAACCACTCGCCACTAGAGAGAGAGGTTGTTGATTTGTTAATCACTAGAAGAGGAAGTTTAAATTTTTTTTTAAGAGCTAAGAAAACTTGCCTGCCTGCTCGATGCTCGAAGAGTTGCCTTGCTATTTTGTCAATTGGTTGACAGTTTGTGCTGCCACATGAGGGAAAAACCATTGTGGAGAGTCTAGGGTTTCTTCTTCCTGTCTGGAGGGAGAGAGCAACACATTCAGCCTTTGTCTTAGAGACTATCACTCTGAGTGAAGAATGCAACCGTCATTTTGAAGTCTCTGCCGAAGAAAGTCATGCAACCGCCAAAACAAAGCCTTAGCCACGGGAGAAGTGTAAAATCGATTTGCCAGAGGTTGAGAAAACTTGTGCCGAATTGGGGTCGTTAATGTGAATGCATGATTTCACTGAAGCAAAGAGAAATAAATCCGTCAGAGGTTGAGAAAGCATGTCTAAGTTCGCTGAAGCTGAGATCTCCCAAACAAAAGAAGCACCTATTTGATATCATTGAAGCTGAGAGCGCCCAAAACAAAAAGAACCGTTGGTTGAACAGACAGAGCATTGTTTCTTAGAAAGTCAAGAAAGTTAGGTAGTTTTTTTTAAAGCAAAATTTGTTGAAGGGTTTCTATGGTTAAAGGAAAAAAAAACAATTTTTTTTTTATATTCTGAAAAAGTAACATAAAATTGGAATAAGGTTTTTTTAAAGGGGAAACGTTTTTAAGTAGTAAAAAAAAATTGGAATAAGGATTTTTCAAAGGGAAAACCCTGGAAAGAAATCAGGAATACTATTTCTTTTTTTTAAGAAACCATAGTTGAAGGAAGGAAACCCTAGTAGGAGTATTTGTAGGAAGAAATGGAAAAATGATGAATGCTAAGTTTGAGGTAGAGAAGTTCATCGACAAGAACAATTTTTCATTATGGACACTGCAAGTTAGGGATTTGTTGGTGCAACAAAAGTTGAACAAAGCTTTAGATGAGGTTAAAAAGAAACCTGTTGGCATGACATATTTGGATTGGGAGGACTTGGATGCCTGAGTTCTCAGTATTGCAAAGTTTTGTTTGACAGATGAATTTATCTTCAACATGGTTGAAGAAACATCGACATCAGGTTTAGGGGGAAAACTAGAAACATTGTATATGACCAAATATTTAACTAATATAATTTATCTAAAAAGACAATTATATAGTCTTTAGATGAAGGAGGGTATAAGAATTGTTGAACATTTAAATGTTCTTAATACACTTATTTTCCAATTTTTAGATATGGAAGTTAAATTTCAGGAAGAAGACAAAGCTATCACCTTGTTGCATTCTCTGCCCGAGTCCTAGTACCACTTTGTAACTTCTATCAGTATGAGACAACTAAATCTTTTGAATTTTGTTAGGCCCCTATAATACTAGTGATTCCCCCATTACTATTGTTATTGTATCCCTTATTGTTATTATTGTGCCCCTATTATCCCCATATTGTTATTAGTATGCCCCATAGAAACCCACTATTATTATTTTTGTGCCCTTATGTTATTACTGTTATGTCAGCTTGATTATATTGTGACCCCTTAGACTCTTATATATAGAAGGGGGGTTTAGTCATTTGTATCATCCAAGAATTGTTAATTTATGTAATGTAAATGAGGTTGCCCCCTCGAAGAGGCTGAATTCTAAGGCGTTGATCTATCTTTTCTATCTTTTTGTGAGCTAGATTCCTAACATTTGGTATCAGAGCTTTGGATTCTGGGGTTTCGCTGCTGCAAACAAGTCATCATGGAATTTTCGTAATAACTTTTTTTTTGCAACATTTTAGAAGCTACAAAAAAAACCCATTTGAGGCGAAATCATTATGAACTTCGGTGCCAAATTTCAAATCTTGTCTCGCTATATTTGCGGAGATATGATCTAAGGAAATTAGGATTTTTGCAGACTTCTGAATTACATTCCAAACCGGTGACCTGGAGAAAATCGTCATAACTTTTGTTCTGAGCATAGGATTGAAATTCATAAGAAGCTTCAGAAAGAGGACGACATGTAGTTTTTTGTATATTAGTTTTAGGTACTAAGGTCGAAACAAGGACATGTGGCACATCATACAAGTTCGCTCTACTGAACTAGTCTATAATCACATCACTGTGGGATATTTGGCATAACTCTTCCTTGGAGAATCCAATCTTGATTAGACTTGCGAAGTTAGAAAGAGGCCTGAAAGGGCTACCACAAGACAATATTTTAGATATTCGAGCTCCGCAATTATAGAGATACAACAAATTCAATATCGAGCTCTTACAAAGTGAAAAAAAGGTGTGTACTTTTTTTTTATTTTTTCATAAGATTGGTTTGAAAAAATAGTTTGAAGGAATTCAAAGGGAATAGTGAATAAATTATTAGCATTAATTAATGCCCCGAATAAATAAAATAGAAACACCTAGTAAGCAACCTGAAAACTCTAGCATGACTCGTGAAGAAGAGGAAGAAATGCAACATGATGTATCAAAACTACAAGACCAAGTACAACAAATTTCACTCTCACTAAAGGTAAATGATGCCAGGATGAATGGCATGGAAGCTAATATGAATGGAATGCAAGTTAAGATGGATGGCATGGAAGCTAATATGAATGGCATGCAAGTTAATATGGATGGCGTGGAAGCTAAGATGGATGGCGTGGAAGCTAAGATGAAATGGTCACTAATGGTGAAAGAGTAGTAAAGGAAACTCATGATGAGAGCAAAAGAAATGTTAATCATGATTTCATAGACTCTATTGTTGTATTGAAGACCCACCATGTTCCAAAAATCGATATGAGGAAGTTTGATGGCAAGGATTCCAAAACATGCATACTACAGATGGAGCAATTTTTTGATCTCCATAATGTGCAAAACACACAAAATGTACAAATTGAAACTTTATATTTGGAACCAAATCAGTTTGTATGGTATCGATGACTCTGCTCCCGTAAAAAAATTATCACTTGGGAAATTTCTACAGAAGAAATGATAGCACATTATGAGGATACAAAAAGAAACACCTTTTTTAGCCAATTGATAAATCTCAAACAAAAGGGTTTCATGATGGAGCACATTGAGGACTTCCAAAAATTGAACATAAGGGTAAAAGATATTCCGAGAAGCATAGGATTGATGTGTTCTAGCGACTTTAAAGGATAATATCCAA
>APFE031614492.1:0-26766 GCA_000404065.3 Pinus taeda | reverse complement strand
ATGGAGGATAGGAAAGCATGAAAGAAGACTATTGTAAATCAAGAAGTGAGCATGATTAAGAAGATCTAAAGAAAAGAAAAGGTGGACTATTAACCTACTAAAAGCTACAAACACTAGAAGTCTTATGAATGAGGAAAATCTGTGTTTTTGGGACAACAAGAGAGTCTTTGCCTCAAATCATGGTAATAGAGGGAGGAAAAGAGGCCAAGGCACTGTCGCTGGCCTTTTGAATCTTTTGTGATCACTGCTTAGCCTACTACAGAAATCACAAATGGAAGCAAACTATCAAATCATCAAAAGGAACCTATTCTTAGCCATAAGAGAAAGACATCTAACAACAAACTAATCTACAGACTGAAACAAGGCATACAAATAAAAGTAAAGAGGAGCTTGGCTACATGGATTGGGCCCTAACCCAAGAGCTTCATCCCTCTAATGTAACTTAGCACTAGCTAAAAATGGATCTCATCTTTATTTTCAAAATAATAGCAAGATTACATGAAACTGTCACAAAATAACAAGCTTGAAATTTGAGCAGAGTTTACATAAGAAAAAATCCGACCCTAGTGAGGCCCTAGGCCTCTCTACTTATACAAATGAAGCTACCAACAACTCAAAATCAAAGAGGTTTAGCTCCCAAAACTCGAGGTAATCATCAGTCATCCTGCACTTGCTCGGCTGCCTTCTAGTGCAAGATTCGGCTGCTTCAACTCCGAGCTGAATGAAGGGGAATTCAAAGTGAGGAGTAATAAATGAGGGTGATTCCCTCCTATAAGTCCTCTCCTCTACCCACTTTGAGTTACTGCTACCATTTTTCCATTGGATGCTTGACTTTGACCTAGAAATCCATCAATAATCTGCATTAAATACATGTTAGACCACATGGCACAATAACTAACTCAACTCACTCTATAAACATAAATATAATCAGAAAATCATACAATAAGCTAAGAGAATGGTTGATTTGACTAGGTTAGGAGGTAAAATGAGCCCACATAATTATCATTTATGAGGCTCATCAGGAAGCTACTAACTTGGAAGAAGGATTTCCTGATGCGCAACTATTTGCAGTGCATGTTGCAGATGGTCATTTCGAGGATATAATACACTTCCTAACAATAGGAACTGCACCGGAAGGATACCTTGTCTAGTAAAAGAAGGAATTAGTGGTGCTCATGGTAGATTTCTCTACCATTGTTGGGCATCTATATAAGATGGGGACTGATGACATATTGGGATGGTATGTGCCTGAGTTCAAATGAGGCAACATCCTCGCAAACACTCATTGGGGCACCGCAGGAGGACATTATGCGAGGAGAGAAACCACGTAGAAGATTCTATGCGTAGGGTTGTGTTGGCCAACCCTTCATCAGGATTCAAAAGCATATTGTAAGGCATGTGATGTATGTCAACGAACAAGCAAGCCATCGCAGAGGGATGAAATGACTTTGAATCCACAAATGAAATTGAAACCCTTTGAGAAGTGGGAAATAGATTTTGTAGGACCCATTCAGCCACAAGGGAAAACATTAGGAAGCTACATTATCATTGTGATGGAGTATTTGACTCGTTGGGTAGAAGCATAGCTAGTGAAGGATTGCACGGGCACAACAGCCGCGAAGTTCCTTTTTGAGCATGTACTGACGCGATTTGGATGTCTAAGGATGTTGATGAGTGATCAAGATACACACTTCTTGAATGAGACGATCAGTGCAATAACGGAGGAATTTCAGGTATATCACCATAAGAGAAAACCTTATCACCCACAGGCTAATATGACAGTGGAAGCATTCAAAAAAGTGCTTGAAAATGTGCTAACCAACATTTGCAATGCTCAACAAAGTGATTGCGACCTATGCATACCTGCAGTATTGTGGGCTTATCGAATGACATGCAAGAAGTTAACAAGACAAACCCATTTTAGGCTTGTCTATGGTGTGGAAGCCGTAACACCTATGGAATACATCATGCCTAGTATGCAGATAACAACACTCACATGTATGTTGGATGGTGGAGCCTTGGAAGAGAGGCTCATGCAGGTGGATGAGATCGAAGAAGAAATATTTTTGGTTGGATTTCACCATCAGGTCCAAAAGTAGCGTGAAAAGGCATGGCATGATTGACACATCAAGCTACGCACATTTAAGGTAAATGATCTAGTTTTGTTGTATGATAGTAAGTTTGATCAATAACCCAGAAAATTCAGGATGCACTGGCTAGGGCCTTATGTTATTAAGGATATTATTGATGGAGGAGCGGTATAGCTGGTCGAGCTAAATGGAGAACCCTTTCCAAGAAAGGTGAATGGTAGTCACTTGAAGCCATACATAGGTGGTTTGTCCAAGTGACTATATGAAAGTAGCATAGTCTTAGTTCTCCAGGAAGTTGAAAGGAGGCACGGAACTATAAACTACACTACCCATGTTGGGAGCTTGTGTGATTGGGAGAGGGTACGAAGAAAGGACATGTCATTGGGTCTGTGATAGAGATAACTAGAGAGATCCAGAAAAGGGAGGGTCTAGAAAGAAGTACAAGGTGACCAAAAATTCATTGGACCCCATCACACTAAGAGAGGGAGACTTATACGACATTAGTGACATAGTTGGAGATGTCACTGTGAAGGCCTTGCAACAATTTGAAAAGTAGTAGTAGATCATCCTAGGGTCCATAGAGACAGGACTGTAAGAGTTGTAGGCCCGTGCATCGGAAGTTAGTATGACATCTACAAACTTGGCTATCGGCACATCATAAGCTATTGATATGTTATGCATGAAGGCTTTTAGTGCACTAGGGCTATCAAATGGAGCACTCACAATGGAAAATGAGGCTGATAGGTCCATTGGTAGCACCTTGAAGGGCATAGGATTGAACTTGGTAGCACTCCCACACGAAGCACTCCGCTCTTTGTAGGATGGAGTAATTTTAGAGTGGAGGGCTTGCGAGCATCATGCCCTCCAAGTGATCAGCGAGTAAAGAATAAATAATGAGAAGATGGCCTTACAGAGGAATGCTGCCATCGTCACCGAGGTCGAGGAGACTAGCCAGAGGTAGAAGATCATAGAAGTAGTGGAGGAGGCCTACGAAGGAGGAGCCAGCTGAAGTCTGCATCCATAAATTAGCCACAAGGGTGCGTGACACTCAGACGGAGATGGCGCAGGTTTAGTTGGATCTGAACTTACAGATTATAGAGCTTCAATTGAGGTCTCAACCTTCAATGCCACCAGAGGTAAAGGAACAATAGGTTGCCACTGTCACAGATGCAACAGTGGAAAGTGCAGCAACAGACTACACCCAATTGTTTGAAAAAGTGTTTGAGGTCGTGACCGACTTGCAGGAGGACCCAAACATCCAGATGTTTGAAACGGAAGTGTGCAAACTCCAACAACACTATGATGAAGTAAAGGGCACAACGTGAACCATCACGTTGAAACATAGGTTAGCCAAGCTACAGGAAGCCAAGCAGCTAAAGGAATAGGTGGATGCAATGCTGCACAAGGAAGCAGTGTTAAAGGCATGACTAAAACCCTAGCTGGAGGAAGCTTATGCAGTGATAAGAAATATTGAAGGTAATCTTGTGACTCTGAAAGTGACACAACAATAGCTTCAGGCTGGCAGCGCAGGGGCAGTAACTAAGAAAACAGTCAAAGATACAACGTAGGTTGTAGCTCAATACACAACCAAAGTTACAGTCACCAGGGTCGAGCTAGACAAGCTTTCCACAAATATCTCCATGCCTACCGAGTGACTCGATGGAGAGTCACGATGCTTGTGTTGGGGGCTTGTTGGGAGTGGGATACCCCAGGGGTAGTTTTGGGGCTAAAAGCCCATGTTTTAGTCAAATTTTCATAATATTATATTAAGGACTCCACATTTTGTGGTCATGGAGCATGAAGGTATCATATGTCACAAAGGGTAGTCTACCCTTGGTTTTCTAAAGTAAAGTTGGTTGTAATAGATCTACCCATGGTCCACGGACCATGGGATTATATAAAAAGATCTAAGCTTTAATTAGTTAGAGGGACATAGAAGGATAATAGAAGGAAGAAAGTCATAGCTTTAGAGCGAGAATTCTAAGTCTTGTGTTGTAGTGTAGGTAGAGGCTCTATAGCTGAGTGCATAGAGGCCTAGGGTAGAAGTCTGCAGCTAAGTGCGCAGACCCCTGCAGCTGTGTGTGCAGGGTCGGCAGAGTTTGTAATACTTGGAAGATATTAATAAAAGGAGTTATTCTGCAAATTCTATGTATTTTTTCTATTAATGTGTTTGGACATGTTGTGTATGAACTTCCCTTATTATGCTTATATGGTGCGTGAATGAATGCAATTACATTGAATATTGAATGCAATCATGAATATCAGCTTATGCGGTGATAACTTTAAGTATATGACAAGATAAGCAAGTCACTTAGGATAATTGAGGAACCTACATGGCACACTTCTACAGCAGTGCAAAAGTACCTGAGCTATAGGTTAGAGCTACGTAGAGATCGATTGTGTACTTTCGCGAAGGTATTAAAAGTTGGAACAAAGGGTTTATCTTACAAGGCCTAGAGCGAGATCACCTACTCGAAAGTAGGGCTATAAGAGATCAAATGACATCATAACGATCTCAAGGGTGCGGAAACTTGGTTCCAGCATCTCCCTATACTTCTTTGAGTGAGACTTCATTCCATGCTCCACAGGTTGATGCCGAAAGGGCTAGTAGTGTAGGGATTTGTTTGTCTAATTAACGTTGAACCTGCGTCAAGCCCCCTTTAAGCCAACACACTGTCAAACGGATTCTAGGCAAGATCTGTTATCATAAAATCATGCACTAAGGGCTGCTACTTAGTAAGATTTCATGCAACTGTTTCAAACCAGGCTTTAGACTAAGGTTTAGCCTCCTTAGTCAGAGAGGGCTCTCTCACAGATTTTTGATATGCATTTAAGGCAAGAAAAGATGGCTAACTCTTTAAACAGTGGATAAACTTTAAGCTGGTTGGAACAACAAGATTAGGCTTCTCCCATTGGACTCATGGAGTCATATACTTCTATAGTAAACAAGTAGCTACTAAATCATGGAAACCAAGGCATATAATGTCTCAATGCTCAAAACATTTACTAAGAAGAACCTCAACTCAACAAAACATACACAGAAAGTCTGAGCACAAAGTGAATTCAGAGTGATTGCATGTTTAGTGAACTGTAAAACAAGATGAATAAAAAAAACAAACCACATATACTCTGAGCATTTAAAACACAAGATGAATCTTGGGAAGCAAAAGTACTGTTTCTATTACTGTCAAAGTCTTTTTACATAAGCCAACATAAAAACTCTCTTTTTTCTCATAAATCTCCAACAATTGTATCCTCGGAAGAAAATGTGAAAATTAGAAATTCCTTGGTGAAATCAGGGCTAATAAGAACCGATGCTTGAGTGAGAGCTTTCTTGATTTCTTCAAATGACTTCCTTGCCTCAGCTGTCCACTTAAAGTCTGCTCCTTTCTTTAGCATTTTAGTGATATGTTTGACTACTTCAGCAAAGTTAGGGATGAACCTTCTGACAAAATTAACCTTACCAAGAAAATATTGAACCTCTTTCTTGCTCCTTGGAAAATCCAACTTTGAAATAGCACTGACTCTATTAGGATCAATCCTAATTCCTTCTTCAGAAATGATATGCCCAAGTAACTTACTAGAAGTCAAAGAAAAAATGCTTTTGGTTGGGTTTAAGGAAATCCCAAACCTCCTACACTTTAGCAAGATCCTTTCAAGATGTTTTAAGTGGTCTTCCTCCCTCTTTGAAAAAACTGTGATATCATCAAGATATGCCACCACTGATTTATCTTTTTCCTTAGCAAAAGCAATGTCCATAGCCCTCTGGAAAGTCGCCCCTGCATTCATAAGGCCAAAAGGCATCTTGGCATACATAAATGTGCCCCATGGTGTGGTGAAGGTTGTCTTCTCCTGATCATCTGGATGAACAAGGATCTGATTGTATCCTGAGAAACCATCTAACATTGACATTCTTTGAGAGCCAATAATATTTTGTAGAATAAAATCCATTTTAGGAAGAGGATAGTTGTCCTTCAATGAAGCCTTGTTCAAATTTCTAAAGTCAATGCAAATCCTTATCTCCCTATTCTTTTTCCTCATTGGTACCAGATTGGCAAGCCAATTTGAAAATCTAATTGGAACAATAATCTTTGCATCAAAGAGCTTCTTCACTTCCTTCTCAATCAGTGGCATAAGAAGAGGATTAATTCTTCTTAGTTTCTTCTTAAAAGGTTTCTCATTTTCCTTGATTGGGATAGTATGTTGTATTATCGAAGAATCATACTGTTTTAGATCAGCATAGCTCCATGCAAAAACATCAATAAACCTTTTCATCAACTCAACATACTTAACCTTTAGATCAGCTGACAATAATTTTGAAATTTTGACTAATTTAGGCGTTACTGAATCACCTAAATTACAGCTCTCTACTTCCTCTTCATTTGCTTGCAACCTTGGTGCTTTAAACACATCATTCTGACCAAAAAGTTTCTCAAGTGGAATAAGACCTTTAGGAATCAAATTGTTTTGCAGCTGTAACACCTTAGACTTTTCCTTTGTCTCCGCCAACATATTTTGCTGATCAATTTGGCTATGTTCAAACTCTCCTTTCAACTCTAGGAAACTTCTGACCTGCTGGTCATCTTCAAAAACCTGCCAATTAAGGATATTATCCGGGATGACTGGCCTGTGGCGGACTTTCACTTCATAATTGTCAGAAGGATGTTTAGGAATAACAAAAAGACTAGCTGCTACAGCAAGAGAATCTGCTATAGAATTCTGATCTCTGGTTTTTATATTGAAAGTATATGACTGAAATTTTTCCAACAATTCCAACACCAAGTTTCTATAAGCTCTCATCCTTGCATCTTTTGTTTGATAAGCACCTTGAACTTGCTTTATGACTAATTCAGAGTCTCCATAAATAGCAATGTTCTTTGCCTTAAATTCTATCAAGGCTTCTAAGCCTAAAACCAGAGACTCATATTCAGCCATATTATTTGTACAATCAAAGTTAAGTTTGTATGACAAAAACTTACTTTCCTCAGCTGGACTCATGATCCAAATCCCAGCTCCTGCACCTTCTCTCCCTGCTGCTCCATCAAAGTACAAGGACCAGCAACCAGAGACATCTCTTTCATTACTTTGCTGCAACTCTTCATGACTTTGATTCTCTGCTGATTCTTCTTCCAATTCTTTCCCAATTGACTCATTAAAAAGGATAGCTGAACCCAGACCAGTATCACATGAGTAAATAGGAAAATTTTGAGGCTTTTCTTTGCTACTCACCATGTAGGCCATCCTTGTTTCCCGGTATAACCTCCTCTACTCACCAAACACTGGAATAGTAGCATATGTCAGGTCCATTTGAATGGTGCCCTTGATCTTTGCAGCCCATGATCTTGAAAGTAGCATCCCAAATTTAGGTGGAACATCTGCAACAACAATGTCCATGACAGTTGTCTTTGCTGGGATTTGTGTAAGTGTGACAACCACATCCTTTATCAGCCCAATACAATGAACTCTTTTTGAATCAAAAGAAAATAAGTCCTTGTATGGTCTAGTTATTTCTAATCCCAACCTTTCCATAATTACCTTAGGCATGAGGTTGTGGGATGCTCCTGAATCCAGCATAGCATTATGAAGAGTCATCTCATGTATGTTAATGCTTATATAAAAAGGAGGAAACTCATCATTCTGTTCATCTTCAAGTCTTGGACCTAAACATATGATAGGACTATCCTCTTGCACATTTAAAATATCAGCCCCTCCTGGTGGAGAAATAAGCATTTCCACAATCTTACTTCTATATTTGTCTACCTTTAGGATTTCATTAAATGGGACTGCTATTTTGATTTTAGCAATCTCATTTTCTATATTGAAAACAGAAGTAGACCTTTCAATTTCCTTAGGAGGAGCAGGGGTTTGATTATTACTTCTTGCAAGAGGAGAATCACCTTTTTCTTCAGTCTGCTTTGACTTTTCCTTCTGATCTTCCACTGCTTTTGAAACATTCTTCTTGGGCTGAGGTTTGTTGGCTGTAATAGGGACGTCTCTGTTTCTCAGATTGTACTGCTTTTGAATTTCAAATATGGCATGCTGATAGCCCTTTAAGAAATCTGAGGATTCCTCCTCGGCCTTTAACTGACTGGACTCATCATGTTCCTCCTTTGTTAGGAAAATTTCTGAATCTTCTTCATCAAGACAATGAATAGATTCCTCAGGTTCTTCAGGTCCTTCTTCTTCATCTATCATATTTTGTTGAAAAGGAGGCCTCACTGGAGGATCTGCTTGCTGATTTTTATTATCTCTTGGCCTCTGCTGATTTTGAGGCCTTCTGAACTGAGGGTTCCTGAACCGAGATTCTTGCTGTGCTTGGGGAGCAGCAGTATTTCCAAGTGCTAATTGATCCATCAATTTTTCCATAGTTTTTATGACAGTTTCAAACTTGTCTTCTTGAGCAGATGTAGAAGGTTTTTCTTCTTCCTTTACTTTAGTCTTAGGCATTTTTGACTTTTTGACAGCAAGCATGTTTGCCTCTACTTTAATTGCATCATTTTGCATTTCGGCCAAAGTAGCAGACTCTCTCTCTCTGAGTAAAAGAGAGAAATCTGAATCAAAGGAATCAGCATACCTTAATTGAGCCAAAGCTCCAGGGGGTTTCAAATGTGCTAGAATTGAATTATATGTTTTATTAAATCTCTTGGAGAAATTTTGAATAGTTTCTTCTGGAGCTCTTCTTAAATTATTATATTCAGTGAGAGCCTGAACAGGATTAGTTCTATTTCCCCATTTCCTGAGAAAACTATCTTCGAATTCAGCCCAGCTATGAATGCTACCAGCTCCTAAGGCTTTGAACCATTTTCGTACTTCCCCAATAAAAGTTTGAGCAAATAATCTTAATTTTACATCTTCATCATCTACTTCCTCTCTGTCAACAAAGTCATTGAATCTATCCACATGTTCTTCAGCTGTAATGTCTTCATCTCCTCCCCATGTTGGAATTCTAGCAGCATATTTGCTAAGGAGATCATGCAAAATTTGGGGAAGGGCTAGAGGAGCATACCTAGCAGGTACAGCCATAAGGAATGGGGGAACTGTTACAATAGGTATCGTATGACCAGCAGGACCAGAACTAGTATGAGATGCTGTCTGAGGGCTATGTGGACTAGTAGAGGCTGAAGACAAAGTGTGAGTACGAAAAGGACTATTTGGACTTTGTAAACCACTAACAAAAGAGCTCCAATCTGGGAGAGGTAAGCCAGTTTTAGACTTAAGCAAAACCTCAAAAGGGTCAAGCTCCTTGAGCTATTCCAAGTCTTCTTTCTCTAATAACAATTCATAGGTAACAATTTCCCAAAACTCTTCTTTATCTCTCTGTGATACTAAAGATGAAGTATCAATACCTCTCTTTTGTAAATCCAAAATGATACCAATCAATTCCTCTTCATCTTCAGACATTAATAAAACCTCTTGAACTTTATCATCAACAATTTTATTTTCAGGACTTCTTGAAAATTCAGGAAACAAAGACTTTGAAATATTTGAAGTACCTGGTATCTCAGAAAATCTTTGTCTTCCTCTTGAGATGATGTTAGGATTCTCCACAAGACTAGGTGGATTTGGGTCAGGATTACTCCTTGTATATCTTCCTCTCGAAGCCACCTTTAAAACTTTAAGAATCAATGGAGTCACCAAGGTAGAATGCACCCTCGAACATCACTTTGAACTCCTGCTACCTTCAGAAATTCAAACTCATAATTTCGGGAATGAGTAATCATCAGACTCCCAGAAGACGCACCAAAATGTTATCATAAAATCATGCACTAAGGGCTGCTACTTAGTAAGATTTCATGCAACTGTTTCAAACCTTAGTCTAAATCCTGGTTTGAAACAGTTGCATGAAATCTTACTAAGTAGCAACTCTTAGTGCATGATTTTATGATAACAAGATCCATGGAGAAATAGCTCCTCATGTCAAGATATTTATTAGTAAAAACAATAGACCAATTTATTGAGATTGATAAGATTCATCAGGGTGCTCCTTAGAAATCAATTCTCATTTAAAAATAGAGGGCCAAGTGGAGGGATGGATTCGTAAAACAAAAAAGTAGTTTAAAGAAAGTTATTACGACCTCTTTTTTACTCTAGGTATAAGCACTTTAAAGGTATATTTTACACTTGGATGGGATCATATGAAATTGATACAATATTTGATAATGGTATTATCAAGTTAAAAAATGATTAACGATGGTAGAACTCTAATTATGGCCAAAATCCATTGGTTGTGATTGTACCAAAAAATAACATCCATAGAGAATTTTATTTAGGATATACTTAGACAAGTAGATATTGAGGTAGTAAACAATGTGGTAGGCCCACCAAAACTTACTTCCTCATCTTAGTTTTCTCTTATAAAAGGAAAAAATAAAATGAAAGAAAACAATCATATAGAAACGAAAACATGTTTCAAGCATCCTTAGACTTTGTGACACAATCCATTAAGGCAAAAGACATTTTGAAAAACTAGAGACAAAGACAAAAATTTCATAACAATAAAGACACAAATAAAAAACATTTGGACTTATCGGAGTCTATACCTTCAACTACACTAAGTACCTTGTTGCTTCCACAAGAAAAGCCAGAGCTAGGGGGTATGCCAAAGTGTGCCTCCATACAAATTCTTCTATATAGGGATTCTAAAGTAACTTTCATGTCATACGGCACAAAAAGAACCTCCTCCTTAGCCTCATTTATGTCCAAAGAGCTTTTGCCAGTAATATATTAAGGCTATATATAATGGTTTTACCTACCACAGGTATGACCCTTTGCTAGGTACCTAGTCACGAACATCTTTTAGAAACTTAGTTTCTGAAAGAAAAAAACAAAATTATTTAGGAATTTTGTAATAGCCCTGAGAAAAATTCCATGCAATAAAGTTAATAAAGGAAAAATAATAACCAAGGTCATGGGACACATATTCGAAGTTGATTTTTGGGAAAAACATCCTATTGGGTATTGAGTTCAGTTATTATGGCTAAGGAAATTGGAAAAGCTAGCCACAAAGACTTTGGAAAGGCATGAGGCATTAATTGACATTTTCTTTATGAAAATAAAGGAAATTAGGAGAAAAGGAAGGTGAAAGGTCACATGTTGCATGTGAGGAGGAAAATGAAGGAAAATAATGGAAAATTGAAGAAAATAAAGGTATCATTGATAAAAAGGCTTCCGAGGATCAGTTGGTACCTTTTGTTAGCTCATTGTTGGAGCTCTCTCTCTCTATTCTCTCTCTCACACTCTTGGACATAGAGCATTCTTGGAGCACTCTAGCATTGGATCAAGGAAAGGAAAAGGAAGTACCAAGAAGGAAAATATAAAGCAAGGAAGAGAAGGATCAAGTAGCTACAATGAGATTATTGACAGGTATCAATTTTCATGTGTGATTTCATTGCTAGCTTTGTCATGCATGGTACATGGATTTGTGTATTTGGTTATCTTGCTGTTATTGGCATGGGTTTTTCTAGGTGTGACAATGTTCTTCAGTGTTGCCTTTCCATTTCCAGATGGCCATGGTGTGATGGGTTCTCATAGATTTGGTTAAGCTGGATTGTTGAATAGTTTCAAAACTGAGTGAGGTGGTCTTTGAAAGAAAGAATACAAGGCCTAGGAATCCCTAGAATGGACTTGGATTGTGGTAAATCCTTATTTTTTGTACCTCAGTGAGCCTAAGAAACCTTGAATAGTGAATGGCGGGATATATGGTAAAGCCTAGAGATGGTTGCCCTCGATCAAGCTTTGGAATCCTTGACTAGTGAATGGTGGGATATATGGTAAATCCTAAAGGGTGAAGTCTTGATTAGGACTAGGAATCCTTGACCGTTGTATGATGAGATATACATTAAAGCCTAGAGACTAGGAGATATGGAAATTAGTCCCGGTGTAGGTGGAGTAATATGGTGGCATCCATGCTTGTGTAGGGCCTATTGATTTGATGGTGATTACTTTAAAGCTTGAACAAACCTGGTTTGGTTTGGTTTTGAGTCCCACATTCATGCTTGGAATATGGCATGAGGGTGATTGGTTGAAATAAATATTTGGTTTGACCAATATATGGTTGGGTGGTTCATAGAAATCCCATACTTGGTTGGATTTTTCATTCATTAATATGAGCTCTTTCTCCTTGCTATTTAATATGTAGATATACTAGCTTATATGTGGATTTTATGACTATTATATCGTTGTTATTTATGTTGTTTATATGTTGGTTATCAGTGTATTTCATGATAGACTTGAAGTATGGTTCTCATTTAGTAATTGAAAGTACAATGAATACATGACCTAATAGATGAAAATGGCACTATTATGATATGCAAACAATGCTTCTTTACACATATTGCATAGGTATGAGACCCCTATGCTCAAAACTGATGTTATGACTTGTAGATTGCATATTTGTGACATATTTGATGAAATTCCTATCATGACTAGTAGAGGTCCAAACAAGTCATTGATCAAGTGTTTACATTAGTGCCTTTGTTCCAATGTTATTTATCATTTTTG
Organism: Pinus taeda; assembly: GCA_000404065.3. Taxonomy (NCBI): domain Eukaryota; kingdom Viridiplantae; phylum Streptophyta; class Pinopsida; order Pinales; family Pinaceae; genus Pinus; species Pinus taeda. The sequence goes on along the minus strand of APFE031614492.1, from coordinate 14,176 downwards.
AAAGTTTTATGAAGTTCTAGGTAGTGGCCTAAGTCCTGGCACTAAAAAAGTGGCACAAGATTTGAGGTTGCTAGCTTAGAACTAGCTAGAAAATTCTATAGTTTCTCTCATGCCCTTGTTGTGAAAGTGACTCGAAGTCCTTAGTCACATGCATGGGTTGTCATGGGAGTGACTAGGTGTCTAGATTAGTGAAATGTCATGTTTCCTCAGTGGTTGGTCACTTGGAAGGGTTGGTTGGATCGTGAAGGTTCTGTAGCATTTGTGGAAGGTCAGATTAGTTTGGGTTTATTGATTCCACTTCTTTAACTATACATGGGGAGTTTAAGCACATAATAATATCCTCTCATCACATGTTTATCCTAGCAGACCGGTTAACTTGGGGAAATGTGGGAGGAGGGCGTTACAGCATGGAATCAGAACATGGTTCAACACTTGAACTAGATGGGAAAAATGTGTTTATCATGCATGCATGTAAGTCCTATATGTGTTTGTTATATATGTGTCGTCTTGGTCATGGTTGGAGTGTTGTCTCCATGTGAAAGTGGAAGGTGTATTGTTGGATGTGGTTATCATGACTGTATGTCGGTTATGCATTGGTTATGCATGTTAGTGCTTGTATATTACTATGCATACATTGATATGGTTATAGTTATGCATGTATAGTAAGTCAAAGATTCATTATGAGGTCATTGTACGTAGTTTGTGTCATCATGATATGTTGGTTGTTATGATGCTAATGTGTTGGCTGAGATAGAGAAGGAGAAGGATAATATTAGAGTGCGGTTATAGTACTCAACCTCAGGGTAAGAGTAGATCATAATATAGGTTTGTATGTTGGGCATGTAGGTATGTTGTTAATGATTATTATATGAATTAGGGTTATAAACATGTTTTTCATTCTATTATTATTATGTTTACATGTATGATAAATTCTAATTGATTAGTGTAGTCATATACACATGTGTCAAATAGTCATGAATGATAGTAACATGTTGTTGTATGCATTGTTGTCATATGCCTAATGAGTATGGTCATTGTAACTGATGTATTTATGTTATTATGTTTTCTGCTAATTTGGATTGACCTATGGAGATGACTATGGTTATGACATTCAGGTATGAGTTAATATATTGTTATATTATGTCATACTAATCTAGACCGACTGTGCATATGTGATTGTTATGCATGCATGGAAATGTTTTATGATTTTATGATGTGAACATGCTAGCTAGTTATTTTTATGAATAACATGGCCTTATTTATATTTGAGTTTATGTATTGTGAAGTTATATCATGCTAAACTAGATTTCTTGTGAAGACAAGATAGCCTCCCCTAAGATACATTAAGTTATGAGTTTGATTATGTCATCTATTTGGTGTTTGAGTGTTTCATTATATCATGTAGGTTATTTATTTAACATGGTATGCTTGCAAGTTTTGAATGTTTAATTAATTACATGATATGAGTATGTATTTGTAAGATGGTATGAATGAGTGCTCTTGTTTTAATATGGATGTAATAACTCATATATGCTGAGACAAGTGCTATGTAATTGAGCACAAGTAGGTGCTAGTTATAGTATTATGATTAATGACTATTAGTTGATTATGACATGGTTGTTAGTCTTGGTAAAAGTTGATTTCAAATTAATAGAAATGATGTCTTGATCTTTGGAATGTTTGACTAACATATGTGAATGTTGGCATTATGGAAAGTGTGTTGTCCTTGATGGAAACCTACTTGATGAAGTTTGTTAACATGATGTTAACATGATGATTTTACAAGCTAATACACATGTGACAAAGAGTTTGGAAAAGGCATATCGGTCCAAAGAAGAAGAATGATGAAGGTGATGTTTTGATAAATACACGCAAGATCTATGAAGCAAATCTGTGTACATATGTGGATATGGAGAGGAAAACACGTAAACAAGTTCTTCACCATGGTATCCTAATACAAGGGATATTTACCATGGGATTGGCCTATAATAATGAGCATGGAAAAATATATTTGATCCCATCTAAGAATACCATCGAAATTACTAAATATTTGACCCGTGGTATTAGATAAGGCCTAAGTTATATAAGGAGATGAAGATCAAAGTGTTTCATGTGGAAGTAATGGGATATTGGTGAATTGTTTAATATGAAATAAGGTTGCATAAGGAATGTGATGTGGGATCAGATCTCGTAGATCAGAAATGACTACATGATTTTCTTATTGTTTGATTTGGGATAACAATGCTCTAATGTATGATTGTTACTAGGATTGTCGAGATTTGGGTTTGACTGAAGTTATGTTGTGTAGCAAATGAATGAATCAATAATTACAGATATGTACGCAAGTTTTTCTTAGAAAAGGTGTGTACATATGTTGGTTTTCCTCTATATATCCACGTAACAATTATGTAGGATGGACATATCTTTATGTGGATATGCTTCATGAAAGTCATGTACACATACAGGTTAATTTTTTAAGGGTTGTGTACATATTCTAGGGTTTCTGAAGTATGTGCAGTGAATGATGTCTGGTTAGTCTTGTTGTGATTGTTGTTTTCTATTGATGAGATCTTCTTCATAATAATCTATATGTGATAGTTCTAGTGAATTTGAATGTACTTTGAATGAAATATCGAACTAGTATGAATGATCTATAAGTAGCTCAGAAATCTGTGATGAAGGATATATGTGTCTATGATTGATTTCAGTAGTGTCGTGATTCAGTCTGAGGGTTTAGTGTTTTGAGATGTGTACATAGGTATGTTTCATTGAAACCACATATATATGCAGATAAGCTTAAAAAAAAAAACGTATATACTTTGAGATATTGTTGATCAGGGTTTGTAATGGAAACAATTGGTTTAAGTAATAGTGTATGGGTTGATGATTGACAGTACATTCACATGATCTGTTCTGGTTTAGATTGATTGGTTGCAATGAGATTCAGTGATTTTTTTTTTAGTTGATTTAGTGATTTAATAAGGGTAGTGGGTCCAATATGAGAATTTGATGAAAGGTAGCCAAAGGGTTGATCAGGTTGGATGTAGTTTGAAACATTCATAAAAGTGATTCAAAAGGAATTAAAGATAAGGGGGTTGTAGCTCCCTTCAAGTAGGTGATGGAGAATGAGAGGAAATTGTAGCCTTTTCATGTGGGTGCCTACGTACTGGTATGACTCTATGCTAGTACAAGATTGTAAAGATATTTTTTGTTAAGAACAAGATAAATACATCAACAACGGTGGTTTTTTCTCTCACTGGGTTTCCACCTAAAAAATTTGTCGTTCATATATGTTGAATATGTGTGTTGATTTATTTTGTTCTTACTGCACTTAATTACTTTTTAACCAATTCTTTATGAAGGAATTATATGATGGTTGAAGTTAAAATTATGAAGAATTAGTTGAAAAGATAGTTAACTAGATATACACTAGTTGTCTACATAACAATAGCATACATATGCAGTTTTACTTCATTAAAGTCACGTACAAAAATATGAATAGAAAAAAAGAAGGTAAAGTAAGTTTAAAAATACTGAATGACCCTTTTATATGGAATTTTCATCTATAGATAAACACATTTTCCCTAGGTGGGTGATTACACCTAGAACAATAGAAAGAAAGTAGTACCAGTTCCTATAGTAGATAGATGAGATGAAGGAACTTACTTGTAGTCTTTCGCTTCCTTGATCTCTTTTGAATCGCTTTCGTTTCTCCCACTTGAACTAAATCCAATCAAAAGGTACCTGTATCAAGATAAACAAAAAAAAGAAATGAGCAAAGCATACATGATCTATCTACTATAAAATAAAGAAATCGAAGAGATTGAAACACATAATCACCACAGATATGAACAATAATATGAGAAAAGGAATAAACTCTTTATTAAGGTAGAAGCAAGGGTATTACCCAATACAGTTCAATCATGTGCCACTCCTCCAACTTTAGTCCAACCCTCACCACATCAAAAGCACACCAATCCAACAACATAACATTGCTTAACATGAACTCAATTCTCAAACCAACAAAATTTCCTTACAAACTTCAAATTCTAGCCCACTTGATCACTATGATGAGTGCTCAATTTATAAGGAAATGGAGGTGGTTTTGTCATAAATGAGGGTATTGAATGGCCTTCCAAACTTGGAGTTAGTTTCCATGGAGCAAGGGATGAGAGGATAGGAGGCTAATTGATCCTTATCCTATCGAAATTTGAGCTCATAGGATGAAATAAGAGATGGGATCCTTCTAGAATGATCTAGAATTAAGGAATATTCCCAGAATCCAGTGTGAATTGCACTCAATCTTGCCCAATGTAGGTCAAAGAGGGCCTAAGTGCACTGCAGTGCAGGTTTGAATGGGCCTACCTTCTCTGCAGCACAGTTACCCCTGACCAAGGCTGCGTGAGTGTCCCAAGGAGGCATTTCATTAGGGTTTCAGGCTAGGAAGATTTCATGGATGGAAGCATTCAATTTGATGACTTGTCTAGGGCATGTAACAACTGGATTGGGGTTTGATGAGCCCTAATTGTACTGATCTGAATGTCAGGAGTGATGTGCCCAAATAGACCTATAACAACTGCCCCCTAAAGCACGAAGTCGAAAATGATAATGTCGATTGATATGCTTTATGATGTGATGGGAGGATTTAAAGTAAACAATGACTTGCATCAATAACAATACATAACATCATGATATTTTTTAATTTTTCATGAATTGTTGAGGGAAGGCATACCCATACTCAACATATAAACTTTTCATTACATGTACATAAATCAGATATTCGTCTACAGATATAGACCCATGATAGGATGACCATCTGTGTAAAGCCATCATACAGATGATTTAGTACTCTCCTAAATTCACAGCCTGGATGGATGAAACTAGATCCAGGGTCTTCAATCTTGTCCAATCGTCCACTCAAGTACGAGTCTAACCATGTGAAAATGTGATCTGAAGTTGAACATGGGAAGACACCATTTGATTACCAACCAATGATGTAAGTTGCTAATAGACACGAGAGAGATCACTAATAATGATTATGATACTCAAGGTACTACAATACATTCTGCATGGTATGAATAGATGTTTTGATGTTGAACACCATACAAAGTCTTTCGGTCGCAGGCTAGTGATGTCAACCTATTGCTGGAAGCAGGAAACTTGCCATTGATGTATGCAAGCATGAAGGTACTGAGAGGGTGTTTGTAAGTCAACTTCTTGGATAATGTGCTGATGTCGACAAGAAGTGACTCATCGTTGTATCCCACACCAATGACACGAAATGAGTGTAATGATTTTGGAGACATAATGTCATTGACGACATAAGGTTCAGGAATGGCGGTCATGAAAATGAAGGTTTATAAATAGTACAAAGGATGAATTTTATTGAGTGACTTCTCTTGAACATATCTACGACACTGAATGAATTGGTAGAATTGACCCAAAACAAAAGTGATGGATGGTGTGATAGACCATAGGTATGATAAACATCAAGTAGAGAACCCAACCCAAATAGTCACAGATATGAAGTGAAACTATCATGTTCAAGGGCAACTTTCTACCATAAAGTGATTTATCCCTTTTCCCATTTTCGCTAGTCATTACTGACTAGTACCTCTTTATTTTTTAACAGGCTTGAGGAGGATAACATATGCCTGGAGTATAATTCCACCATTCGGGTGAATCCATCGCTATATGATGTTTTAACAAGCCTAGCGAAGGTGAAACTCGGTCTTGTCATGAAGGACAAGTTTGTTGCTATTTGATGCTTTAACAAGTTTAACGACAATGAGAGCTCTGTCCTTTTCATGTTTAGAGAGTTTGAAAAGGGACAAAAAGAAAACTACTCAAGTTCTTTTTCGTAAATTTGTCTCTCAAGTTTGAAAACTGTAAAATAATACAAGAGAGAACTTATTGACCATGTTCGATCAACGTATTCCTTTTTCTTAAGTAATCTATCTCAATCTGGAAAAGGTTTAAACTTATACTGAGTAGATGTCATTTCCAGTCCATTTATGAGCTGAAAAGGACAAGCTCTTGACAATATTTTCATATTTCGAGAGTCTGAAAAGAGCTTAAAGAAGACTCGACTTAGAGGAATGAGTGGTTTCTAGGATAACAACTAGTTCTGGTGATGTTTGAACATCTCAAAACATGTTTATTTATGTGGCATGCTAGCTAATAAGACCAATCACTGCAACTATTCCTCAGAAAGGGTAAAATAACCAAGTGAAAGCGTATGATCGGCCAAGTAGATAGTGATGATGGAAGGAGAAAAAACAAGGCTCATCTAAGGGAAGAGGCTGATAAAATGGAAATCACGAGGGTTAAAATGGAGATGGGTTCATTTTTACACAAGCTTGAACCATAGGGAACTATGCTTGGATTCAGTTTCATGTTTACACAAGCTTGAAATGAAAAACTATGCTTGGGATTGGTTCACATTCCCTTAGCATGATCACTTGATTCTAGGTGCATGCCCCCCAAGCTTCATTTCATTCACCTAGGTAAACTACTCATGGCTATGAGGTGGATGGAATGAAGGTTCATTTATGAGATCAAGTGAAATACTCGACTGCGATTTTACGACATCTAATCAAAGGCTCGAATTGGAACTTTGCTCCAGGGGACTTTGTTTCATTTTAGTATGAGCTTGACACAAGACAAGAAACTCCGCTAGATTCCTTGTTTCTTTTTTTAACGAGCTTGACACAAGACAAAGAACTATGCTCTGTGACTTGTTTCCCTTTTTAATGAGGTTGACATAGTAAAAGAAATATCCTCGCATTCCTTGTTTCATTTTTTAAGGAGCTTGACACAAGACAAGGAACTATGTTCATACCCTTTGTTTCATTTTTTAACGAGGTTGAAACAAGACCATGAAATCTCCTCATATTCCTTGTTTCATTTTTTAATGAGCTTGACACAAGGCAAGGAACTGTGCTCATATTCCTTGTTTCATTTTTTAACGAGCTTGACATAAGAAAAGGAACTATGCTCATCCTCTTTATTTAATTTTTTAATGAGGTTGACACAAGACTTGGAATTATCCTCATGATTCCTTGATCACAACCCATAAGAGGTCATGGCTTCCAAGAGGTTCTCATCATATGGGAGAACAATTGTCTGGAAGGGATACATAGCAAGGAATCCATTAGAGAGATTTGGTTCTAATGCCCCTAGTACATATTTCACAACGTCATGGAATTTATTGTCATTTGATGTAGGCATGGAATGGGTTGCCACATAATTGACCCGTGGCGGGGAAGATACCATTGGGACAAAAGTACCATTTAGGGAGGATAGTTGAATCGAAGCCATATTTGGGCCGGGAAATGAGAGCTGGTCAACAATGACAATTATGCCTTCATGCAAGAAACACATCACTCGAAAGCGTGTTGAAACAATAGCTCCCATGTCATAAACATAGTTGCACTCAAGAAGTAAATTGTAACCTAAAGGGCCTAGGACTACCATCACATTGAGAGAAACAAATTTTCCTCCCAAAGTAATAGACAACTGAGGAAGGACCCTTAATGGTTGACTGGTTCCTATGTTAAAAGCAAACATATTCTAGGTAACAGGCACAAGTGGCAGTGAACCAAGCACTTCCCAAGTAGTGGAGGAAAGGATACTAATAGATGCATCTTCATCTATAATAGTGTCAGATACAATCATATTATAAACCTGTACTATGATCTGGAAAGGCACATAAGAAGGAAGACGACATCCTGACAGTTGATTCCACTCAAAGGAAGTGACCAGACTACTTAGAGAGGGTACCGTAAGAATGGGAGAATTACCCCCTTGACTTATGAGAATGGGAGGATTTTCCTCTTGTCTTGATGGAATAGGATGGTTGCCTCCAAGCTCATTGGAATATGAAGAAATGAAAAGAACCTGAGTGGTATCATACTCACTCTCTACAAGAAAGGTACAATTAAATGAAGGTGAAATTGGGTCAACTGTTTCCTCGACCTGTGATTGGTCAGGTATAGACTCATGGGATTCACATTCAGAGGCAGTGGGTTTGATCGGAGGTTGATTTAGGTCAGTCACTTCATCAACTAATGATGGATAGAGGGAGAGTCTCCTGTAACCATATGGAAGTTACTGTGAAGAAGTAGGACGATTATCCAAGACTTTTGGGGCTTTATCTAGATAGGGACAAAGGTGAATGGGGTGATTCCCTTCACATAACCTACATGGAAACTTAACTTTACCCTTCTTTCCATGAACTTTACTACCACTAGTTGATGGTGTGTCACTAGCATGATCTCTAGAAGTTGATGACACAAGATGATGTGAACGAGAATACCATTCTTCTAAGATTTGAGGAATACCAGAACAATTTCGAAGAAGATGGTCTCTCATACAAAGTTTGCATGAATATTGAAGTTTGTGAGGCTTCTCAGAAGGTTTCTCATCAGAAGTTGCATTCGAAGCAATGGTTTCTTGGTTGCCCCCTCCTGAATTTTATTCTTCTCCTTCTTCTTCTCTTTCTTCTTCTTCTTATCCACTTTGTTACTGTTGTCAATCATTTCACCAGGTGAAGAGGAAGAAGGGGAGTAAGAAACAATCGACGAAGAAGACAAAGGGTCAAATTTAGGATCAACCAGAGGTTGATTTTGTCCAGTTGTAGGAATATCTAGTTGCGGGGCCAAGGAGGTTGAGAACAACCATACTGAAATCTGATGGTAAGTCCCAAAAGGGACAATGTAGCCATATAAGGAGCACCAAGAGGAAAAGGACTAGGATTCCCATCAAAAGGAATTCCTTGATCGTGAACACTAGAGTTGTTGCCATATGTTTCAACCTAAGATCAATTAAGGAGTGACGTGGAGGATTTTATCCATGTGGTATTAATTTATTTTAATCCAAATAACATAAAAAAAATAGGGATAATCTAGGAAAAATGATTACCAAGCAATTGTGAACTGCAATTTATTGCCTTAGTAAACCAAGGACTTAACATATGTGCAGGAAATCTCCCCAAATGCTGTGTTCAGTGTATCACAGTGTACAAGGTGGCTAACTTGGTTACCTATGGACAAATATTAACCTAATGTAGTCCTCCCATATATACTCGAAAGTACATGGAGGTATAGTCTGTATTAGCGCTGCCTAATGCGAAACTGCACAGTGAGAGAATTCCTTTATACTTTTCGTACTATAACACCACTCTATAAACCTAAAGGTACGTCGAAGAGCTATGATATACTTACATACATGGAATGAGGAATCACGCTTGGAATTTATCACAAAAAATTAATGACACCTGCTATTTTTTACGATGTTAGAACATGTCTCTGGCCTATAAGCTCTAAATGCTATTCGTTAGGTGACAATAATCCATTAGGTTAGCTGAGATAAATTTTAAGGATCTTCTTAAGAATTTGTCTTTCAAGGTCCACCATGCAATGTTTATGAAACTCATAGAATGAAACTAAGATGATAAACATTCTTTTCATTTGATTTGAACAATGAAAACCATAGCTAGTAAGGGATAGAGCAATTAGATCTTTGACAAAGAGCAAAGAGCACACCTAACACAATTTCCCTATACTATTCCTAAAAGCACACACAAACCTCTAGATGCATAATGCAATTTTTTCTTTCCAATTCCCTTGATGTTTAGATGAACAAAAATAAACTAAATTCACATATAATCAATCAATACTTTTCGCAAGAAATGAAGACTTTACAACAATTCATTTTTGAAAGAAATGAAGACTTTACAACACTTCCTTTTCAGAAAAGATCAATCGGCTATAAGCTAACTTTGAAAATGGATTGATAATGATAAATAAATCATTTAAGAAACACTAAACAATCAAGGCCAAAGTAGGGCTAGGAGGAGAAATACAACTTGATTTGAAAACCACAAGAATCATTGATCTTTCAGCAAGCAAAAATAGAAGCAACTTTGGAAAAAGCAAAGCAAAGGTGGGTTTTTATCCTAAGAGGAATCAACGCAGGCTAGAGTGGGATACAATGCACTACAATGAATTTTCTCTAAGGTAGGGGCTGATCTGTAATGCACTGTGTCAAGATCAACACTGCGTTGGTGCTAGAGAGTCAAATCAAGAGACATTTAAGCATAATTTTTGACTAAAAACGCTTCAAAAAGACTAAAACAAGATCAATAAAGCCAAGAAAAGTCTACTAGGGTGTAATATGATGAGGGTAAGCCACCAAGGACGATAGTCATTCCCTAGTATGGTCACCAATTTGTTATATGGAATTTTCATCTACGGATAAACACATGTTTGCTAGGTGGGTGACTACACCTAGAACAATAGAAAGAACGTAGTTTAACCTTTTCCTTTAGTAGATAGATGAGATGAAGGAACTTACCTGTAGTCTTTCACTTCCTTGATCTCTTTTGAATCACTCGTGTTTCTCCCACTTGAACTAAATACGCTCAAAAGGTACCTGTATCAAGAGAAACAAAAACGTGAAACGATCAAAGCATACATGATCTATCTACTATAAAATAATGGAATCAAAGACATTGAAACACATAATCACCACATATATGAACAATAATATCAAAAGAGGAATAAACTATTTATTAATGTAGAAGGAATAGTATCACCTAATACAGTTCGATCCTGTGCCACTCATCCAGCTTCAGTCCAACCCTCACCACATCAAAAGCACACCAATACAGCAACATAACATTGCTTAACATGAACTAAATTCTCAAACCAAGAGAACTTCCTTACAAAATTCAGATTCTAGCGCAATTGATCACTATGATGAGTGCTCCATTTATAGGGAAATGGAGGTGGTTTTGTCATAACTGAGGGTATTGAATTGCCTTCCAAAATTGGAGTTAGTTTCCATGGAGCAAGGGATGAGAGGATAGGAGGTTAATTTATCCTTATCCTATTAAAATTCGAGCTCATAGGATGAAATAAGAGATGGGATCCTTCTAGAATGATCTAGAATCAAGGAATGTTGCCATAATCCAATATGAATTTTGCTCAATCTCGCCTAGTGCAGGTTAAAGAGGGCCTAAGTGCACTATAGTGCAAGCCTGAATGGGCCTACCTTATCTGCAGCATAGATGCCTCTGGCCAAGGCTATGCTAGTGTCCCAAGGAGGCATTTTAGTAGGCTTTCAGGCTAGGAAACTTTCATGGATGGAAGCATTCAATTTGATGACTTGTCTAGGGCATGTAACAACTGAATTAGGGTTTGATGAGCCCTAATTGTACTAATCTAAATGTTGGGAGTGATGTGCCCAAATAAACCTGTAACATACCCTCCCTCTCAGTATTATTCCTAACAATTAGTATAAGAGGAGGTTCTTCAAAAGAAGCTTGATTGCTTGAAGGAAAATTCATCAAGATCAACAACCAAGGGGGAGCAACATCCATCTGACCACCATTGTTTAATGGATCTAGTCTGGTTTTCTGGAAGGTCAAAATAAGAGCTTAACTACAATCACTTGGATTTGATGTTTGGGGAATCATTGAAGGATGATATTAGTATCCAACTGTCATTCCCATAGATTAAGTATAAAATAAAAGGTATGAGACCAATGTCAAAGTTGTCAATGCTCTGTTAGGAAGCTTGGATGAATCAAAATTTATCAAAGTCATGGAGTTGAATACTACAAAGGCTATATGGGATAAGATAATCCAAAGTTATGAAGGAAAAGACAAGGTAAAAATTGCCAAAATTCAAACATTTAGAATCCAATATGAAAATTTCAGAATGCATAATGAAAAAATCATTGCAAGTTCCTTTCTTAAAGTAGATGAGATCGTTAATTCAATGAGAAATCTTGGTGATGAAGTAAAATAATCATCTTTCGTTGAGAAAATATTAAGATCTCTAACACCAAAATTTGATGCAAAATTATCTTCTATTGAAGACATGAAGGATTTGAAGAACCTTACTATTGAACAACTTCATGGGATTCTAAGAGGCAATGAAATGAGAAAAGGTGGTCCCTCAGATATCAAAGAAGATGAATTCAAGGCTACTTCTAAAGTAAAATAAAAGGAGTAACTTAAGGAACCAGGTTATGTATTAGATGAAGAAGAGGAAGATTTCGTGAAGAAACTTTAGGTAGGTACTGGCACATTCAGAGGTAAGCTTTATTTCAAATGTTTTTCTTATTGAAGAGTTGGTCACTATGCCACCAAATGTCATTATAAAGAAAATCATGAGAAAGGGAAGAATTCAAAAAAAAAAAATTAGAGGAAAGGTTGAAAACAAAAGATGCTTCTACACTCACAAAGATAACAATGGTCTTTCAAATGGTTAAAAAGGTGAGCCTGATCAAGAATATCAATTACTTATTACATTTGATGATAAATGTATTGATGATGCTGATGATGTTTTTATGGATTCCCAAGAAGATAATGATCATTTTATTGAATAAATAATTCATCTTAAAATATGTTTGGAAGAAGCTAAACTAGCAAAAGAAGCTCTTAGAAAGAAACAAATCCTAGAACAGGAGAAGCATAATGAAAAGTTGGAACTCGAAATAGTAATTCTAAGGAATGAACTTGAGAAAACAAAAATTATAAATATTACGTTTGCTAAAGGATCTGAAACCTTAGATGAAATCATCAAATTTTAACACTCTCCTCTCACAAAAAAGGGTCTTGGATACAATGGAGAATCATCAAAGATTGTAATTCCTTCTGAAATAAGTACAAGAAGCTATCTTAATGTAGTAGAAGGAAGGAGTCAACGAAACTCCAACCACCAGCAAAAGAATAAAGGATCAAACACTTATCAGGTAAATCTCTCTTACTACAATCAAAGGGAAAATTGCACAAGAAGATACTATACTCCCAGAAACTCCTTCTTTAATGGTCAATTCTTCACTTGTCATAAGTTTGGTCATAAGGCTACTCAGTGTGTTTCTTCTGAAACTTGGTGAGCTCCAGTATTGTAGCAATAATGCTACGACTCCTGGGGCTTCCTGTCTCTCCTTTTATCAACCCGGTAGTTCGTACAAACTTGGAAGCGACGGTGCTGTATGCACAAGTACTAGCTCTTGTCGCAGCTGTCACTTGGTCAGCTGGAACAAGTCTGCTAGGGCTCAAGCCAACTTCTATGGGCTCAGAGAAGAAGCTTTATCAATGATGGACGAAAGCTAGCTCAAAGAAGACTAATCTACTTGACAAAAATGAACTGAAAGCAAATCAAAGCATGTAAACCTAGGAAACCCTAATCTAACTAGTCTAGCCTCTATAATGCAAATGACGTGAAGGAAACTTCTACCAATGCTGCTGTTATCTCTGATAAATGAAAATGCATGGATCTAAACTGCTTGCATCATAAAAGACATGTTTTTGTATTTTTCCTTTAAGTGGATGGGATGATTGTGATTGTGTGCTAATTAGGGTTTGGTTGTGCAGATGGGATGGAGAAGGAAGGAAAACGTGGGACATGTTGGGGAGGCTAGGAGAGGTCCCTAGGGATCCTTAACATCCATCCACAGAGGTTCCTCACATTCAGAAGCTCAACAACCGAGTGAGTGGCCTCCTACAGGATGTTTGCAGGGGATCCTACAAGATACTCAGAGGTTTCTACAGGATAGTCCTGTAAGTCTTCTACAGGATGTTCTGTGCAATTCTACAGGATGATTGGCCGTGGAGGTTTTGGGAGATGATGGAGTGTTGGAGTGGTGTGGGAGGCTAAGTGAGATGGAGATGGACTTGATGATGGCTCAGGAGCTAGAAAATCATATGAAGGAATAGGATGGGAAATGAGTGTAGGGAGTAGGTTGGAAGATAAAGGGCTATGTCAACGAAAGTTGAAGGAGATGGAGCTATGTGGGAAATGAGAGGTTTGGAGGGTAAATGAGTGAGACAGAGGTTAAATAGGACTTGAGGATAGATCAAGAAAAAGAAGAAAATGGTTTGAGAAGGAGCAACGCAAATGAAACAAATGACTTATGCATCAAAACGAGAAATTCATTAACCTATGATGATTGTGCCATGAAACCTATGAACAGAAATGGAAAATAAGAAATGAAACCTATGTAAAACAATTATGAAACTAAGTATTTATAAACCCAAACATGCATCCAAATTGATATCAAGTTCTGCAAATGAGATTCAAACACTAATGATTGCATGGTGAAGCAAAGAAAGTGTTTTTGTTGGAAGCAAGGTTACATTGGTCCCAGCTCATGATTCCACTGA